>JAOTQE010099899.1:0-13987 GCA_025631205.1 Nesometra sesokonis
GACAGACAGACCGACAGACAGACAGACAGACATTTTTTGAAAAGCTGTTTATAGAGACGCTTTCCGCGTCTAAAAATAAATCTCTATCCAGACAAAAAATGTTGATATTCTGTCCATACACCATGGTACTGTAATGCGTTTTTAGGCTTAACCCTGTGTACCAACTATTCAGGCTACAACGGACACGGAAGAGGTGGAATCCCCAGCTCCACCCCCAGCAACGCCACTGCCGTAATTACGTACGATAGTATTAAACATCATAAATGTGTACGATAATTTCGTTCTCGTATTCGTCAAAAGGCCACCTTAGCACTATGGTTTAAATATATTGTTTGACCAGGGAACAGTTAAATTACAAATTTAACTATTCCCTGGTTTGATGAAGGAAGAAACAAAGAAACAAATCTGAACGACCAATATAGAGCTAGACAATTGTTTTTATTTGTCATGTTTTCACATTAATTTATAAGAATATATTTGTTATAGTATGCACGCTCATTGTTGTTACTGAATTTATTAATTCTATTAAGATATAAAAATAAGTTTACGGTGAACTTTCTACTGATTGCAATCGCGAGAGGAAGACTAAATTGCTATTAATATTTGGGATATGAACGCGATTTGAATTACTATTAGAGACAATCACATCAAAATAATTATTAACAATAAAAGCAATGTAGTTTTGGTAGAACAATTTGTTGGCCTACCATAACAACTTTTATTTGTTTGAAAACCATTTAAGGAATCCACGATTATAGTATTTTTATTGGTACATGATATGAACATGATTTTAACGATAAACTTAAAAAAAAACTCGTCAAAGATAATCAATAACAATAACAAAACATCGTTGTCTGTACATCGATGTCTGTAGAACACTCTTGTAAAAATCAGTGCCGTAGCCAGCATGAGGCAGACAAGGCGGTTGCCTCGTCTGAAATTTTCAAAATGTTGGCTATTTAAAGGGGGACTCACCCTTTGACCTCCAATAGAGGGCTACAGTCAATGGAATCCTGCGTGACCCACAGACTTCGCCTCGTCTGTTTTTCAACTCTGGATACGGCCCTGGAAATATTGTAATAATAGCCTAATTTGTATTGCCACCTCATGGCCGTAGCCAGAGTTGATAAACAGACGAGGCGAAGACTGGGGCTCACGTAGGATTCCAGGGATTGGAACACTCTGTTGGAGGTTAGAAGTTGAGTCCCTCTTAAAAAGCCACATTTTGAAAATTTTAGACGAGGCGACCGCCTTGTCTTCCTCATGCTGGCTACGGCACTGCACCTATTCGCTCCATTTCACCGTTTACTATTGCCAACAGTTAATGTAACACAAATTATGTTGACAAGTATTATCATGTATTATCATGTATTGTAGGTAGGTGTTCAACTAATAGAATGTGTTTTAGTATAGATGAAATATTTTCTAACTTATATGATATATTTTTAACCATTTTACATGTTTTATATTGCATTAAATTGTATTTAATATTATGACTTTGTATTATTTGACTTGCGTGACTGGAGAGTTTTCGATTTACGACATTAGAAATACTATTTTGAGTGCCACGTCAAAATCTAAACCTCCATCTTTTTTTTTTATAAAACGAGTTTATTTGAACAGTATTTCTGCGTTTTGAATGTTTTTATTTTTGGTGGTTGACGCCATCGACTGCGCATATGCATGTCTTTCCCGCATTACCTCCTTGTATTGTGGGTTATTGTCTTTAAACGAAAGTTTCCATAACCGAGTCGGACTTGTTCGGACAGTTCCGGTAACACCTCTCTGAGAGTCTCTCTCAAGCTCTGTCATTTGTCGTAGGTTTACGGAATTCGTTGGCGTTGGGTTAGAGTTGGGGCCAAATTTATCCAGCCTCGACCGTTCATAACATCGGAATTCATCCGGTGGTAGAATTAATCCAGATTCGTCCATTGGGGGAACCCGCATTTCGCTGCGCAACTTTAGTTTCTTAAACTCTTTCATATCTTTTTCGGATCTTGCAACAGTAATCGCACGAAGACGATCGTTTTCAATTACTTGAACTTCATTAAGAAACTTTCCAAACGTGTTTAAACCCATACTGGAATGTGCCGGGATTTTCATCGGGTACATGTTTGCAATCAACGATGGGAGGGACTTAGATTTGTGGAATCTGTCATCCTTAGTATGAGTTCTGAAATTACGCCATACATTGCTATCGAATGCAGGATCCCACCGACGAGGGAATGGCGGCTCTCTTCGACCACTCTCGATCCACAGACGAAAAGAATCGGTTGGATTCAGTTGAGTTGAATCCTCGACAAAAGAACGGACCTTATGATTGACGTGAATGTTAGATAATGTTCTTGGATGTCTCTTCGTGGTCAGTTGTCCAAGTGGACGAGGACAGAATGCACTCTTCTTGTGAGTAGCATCAGCTTGAACACGATCTCTTTCATCTATTGTCATCTGGGGCTGTTCATCTTCAAAGTAACTTTGAACTTGGGTTGTTGACATCACGAGCAAGAATCCGCCTGTAAAATACGGCAATATTAAAAAATAAACTGGTTAATAATAGTAGAGGGCATTGGAGTTTGGTGGTTGACTTGCTTGTTTTAAATCATAAGGTTCTGTGTTCGATCATGGCTTCTTTTTACTTACGACTTACTAAGGCAATTTTGTACGCCTCATTGCAATGAGATATATAACGGCAATAGCTACCTAATACAGACATTTTTAAGGGAGAGTCCGAAAATTTACATCTGCAACTAGAGTCCCCGGTTCGACATCACTCAATCCTTACGGTTAGACGGTCGAAATCATGGGCGGATCCAGGAACCAGCGAAAGGGGGAGGGGAGGGCACAGTTCCCAAATCCGAGTGGGCGTGGTTCCTGGTTTCGATTTTGACGAACAAAAATGGTAATTTTTCCATTTTTCGTGCTTTGGTACCCTTTTAATATTGTCTATTATTTATTTTGGATCGATTTTAGAGCCGGTTCCCCTATGGTAAGGGGTGGGGGAGGTGTGTAAATACATTTTGGCGATAATATGGGCTTGCACCGGAAGCGCCCCAAACCCTAAAAATACAAGTTAAGTCACCGTCTTACAGATGAGACGTTAAGCCGTTGGTCCCGTATACCTTTGCGGTAAACAGAAAGTGTCTACTCAATCACCAACAGAAGAACCACACACCACACTAGGAATAAGTTCACCTCTGAATTCGTGGTTCATCCTTTTGTCACACAACACAAGACGCCGTTTACAGAAGAATCTCAAGATGTGTATATATCAATACATCACACAGACAAACTGATAATTAATGCCATTTATTGGCAGTGAATTTTAACTGCTTAGGGCCTATAGCAGAGTGTTTTACTTTACACCAGTTCGTGGTAGTGTTGCACCTTGGTCCATGTGATAGATAATATAAAACGAAAAATGAAAAAATGCACAGAAGTGACATATACTAGCTGGCAATCACAAGGCCGAATACAATACAGTGCTAGATAGTAGGCCTATGTATCAAAGTCTACTTCCTGTATAACAAAGCAACACTTATTAACTACGTTGTATACAAGATTGAAGGGTGTACAGTCTTACCTTTATAACTTGTGTGCAAAACTCACTGTAGGTGGCCCGTGTGACATTGTTCGTTATGGATAACACTATATTACTTTCATATTACACAGTTATTTTTTATGTAGGATTCTCGGTTCATCAACTACAACAGCATGGGCAGTTGACGACACGATTCCGATAATTTGTTGTCATGACGGAATATACAACTTTTACAAGGGGCGCTATCTTCTCTATTATTATTAAATACATTTTTCCGTACATCATTTATGTTAATCCTGACGAGGTGATATACAGTTGTAATTATTTATTGGCATATAAGTATAGATTATTGTATGAAATCTATAATTATACAAATGAAGACGTGTATTATAATAAACGATAATGGATTATCCCTTTACTACATAATGGAACAATCCTAATATTGCTTAGCAACTCAATTGTGCGTCGTTTAGCTGTTGAGTATTTTATACTCACTCCTTTCGTTAAAACAAAATTATGATGCCTAATTTAAAAACAAATACACTTGTTTACACAAAAATGTAGGTATTAGTAATTACAATAAATATTATGTTAATGATTAAGTCAAAAGTAATAACTAAAATGAAATATAGCTCATTAAGACGATTAATATCAAGAGGGAAATGGGGGCGTTCATTAATATGAACTCAATAAAATACCTGACGATCAATAATTGTTTACAAAATGTGACGGGTTAAAGCTTAGGTTAGGATATGCAATTTACCAAATAGATAGCAGAAATAAAATACAATGGTGGATTGATATGAACTACGACGGATTTCGATGTAAAACTAAGGTAAGTCATTTAAATTAGACTTCATGAAAGTAGACTTAAAAATGTACCGATTTGTATGGTTGACTACCTTGGAATTGTAGCCGCGGGGCTGAGTTTTCTGAGGTATTTGACCAACACGTCGAACCGATACTGTGTTTGCACTTAGCATGGTTTTGCGCACGTTTCGTGCTACCCATGACTACAAATCCACCTATATCAGGGACGGATCCAGGATTGCGATTTAGGGGCAACTTAAATCCCGATTTGGTTTTGACAAGCAAAATACGATTACCCTCTAGGAGTCACCACACACAGCCGCTGTGCATCTATTTTATTACCTCATTTGTCTCATTTACAAAAATAATTTTTCAGGTCAAGCCCCGTCCCCCCTTAAATGCGCCACTGTATGTGCTATGAATCGCCAAGTGTTCATTTTTTGGCAAAAATAACGTGTTTTTTGTTATATGTTATATAATGCATTATATTTTCTTATATAATATATGATAATAATATTATCATGTGATAGGCCTCTATATTTATGTGCATTGCTTCAAAACAATAGACTGAGACTGAACAATAGATTTGGATTTTGTTCTGTCCACCAATTATTAGCACCAAAAAGTGGTTTGTGTATTAATTTAAGTATAATATTTATATATTTTATATAATAAATTAATTGGGCCTAATATATAATTTACTATTATTATAAATAATAATTATTACCATATTAGGCTATACAGTAAATATACTGTAATATTTGCTTAGAAATAATAATTATATATTATATAATAAATTGATATAAGGCCTAATATATAATAAATATACTACTGTATATAACGTAAATATATATTTTTTGCTAAGTGAACACTTGGCGCCTCATAGGCCTAATTCGCCGTCCATCCTACCATGTAATACGATAATTGCAATAATAGGTTGTTCTAAAAATGTAATTTGAGTAGGCTAGACTAATTTGTTAAAAATTCAGTTGTATTGTATAGCATATTAATATTATAGTAATGCGGAGGTGGATTCAATGTGTTTACAATAGATACTATACAGCACAATAATGCTATCCAATGACGATGACAATGTTTCCATTATTGATGACGACCGTTATTTTATAATATGAATTGTAGACGTTGTTTTGTTTATTATTGTGAAGCAATTGTTAAATTTGCGAGTGGAGTGAAACAACAGGCGATGCTGGGTTGGGGTGCGGGATGGAGAAGCACTGGGGCCCAACGCTTTTAGTCACACGAAGTGTGGTTCGCAAATCAAATGCACACTCTTAAACACAAAACTACCCCAGCTAACAATATAACGTTATAAGAACGTTATATAACGTTATATTTTGGTGTTAAAAACGTTATTTTATAGAACCAAAGTACGTACTTTTAACCAAATTTCACAACATCTAACGTAATTATAACGTTTGAAAATTCATGTAACGTTTGTACAACGCTTTACAAACGTTATTTTGTCACATACCAAACCACAACGTTCACGAACGTCATAAGAACGTTTTGTGTTTTCTGGGACAGCATTAAAAACCCCGCTCCCCTACCCCTCCGTCAGCGCCCGAGCGTATGACGGGGGAACTGCTTGCTATTATTCCTCTTGAGGCAGGGGCGGATGTAGATTTTGGAAAAGATACCGGAAGGGGACCGGTAGAGAGTCAACGTTTTAGGGGCGTCCGTGGCATGCTTCCCCGCAAAATTTTGGTCCGAATGGCCTCACTCAGGGGCGTGTTAAGGGGTCAATTTTTGTCTTATGATTTTCATTGACAATGTTAACAGACCTCCCAAGTCTCCAAGATTAGCCTGGAGTCTCCAGGAATTTTGCATTATCTCCTGGGCTCCAGGGAATACCCAATTTTCTCCAGGAATTTGGATTTTTCATGATTGTCTCCTGGATATTTAGTATAAATTATAAATGTAAACGCAAATAAATATATGTAGTGTTTTTTTTTTCATTTTTGTCAAGAATTGTACCAAACGTAATAGCAAACACTTTTCATTTGTAATAGATAAAGCATTGTTGTTTATATAATTTCAATTTACATGCCCATATAGTATAACAAAACAGTTATGAATGCTGGCCGAAAAAAAAATCTCCAGGATTTCTGGTTTTCCAACTTGGGAGCTCTGTTTTATAATATTGATATATTACTTCATGAAATGGGCGCGGCCACAGCCGGTCCGGCACCCTTTAAATCCGCCCCTGTGAGATTACTATACTGTTAAAATAAGGCATATCGAATTTTTAACCCTTTGCTGGTGATATGTAAACAGAACAAAGCGGACCTACATTTTTCTAATAGGAATTGTTACTGTATACACTACATGTGTTTCATAAATCATGATCATTAGTTATATTACCAACTTCAACTTTCTTTCTATTTGGCATGCAAAATCACAACATCATGATATAGTAGTGTTAAGTTTAAATAAAAAAAAACAATCAAATTTACTGACCTGACTGACAGTTTCGGACACCGCATCGAATGGTGTCCTTCATCAGAGTAACGGCTCTGCTGTTAAGTAATCCGTTCACCGGTAGGTGGCGGTTGCCTAGTCGTATACGTGACTCAGTAAGTGGGCCCCTTCGTCCCTGTTTATTGTCCTGTCTCCTCTACGTCTGATCCAATGGTAATAAAACATTCAAGCATTTCAACTATGGTGGGAGAAACCTGAATCTTGGAAGAATCATTACCAACAACATTGTACTATTTGCTTAACTAATGTTATTTCTGCTGCTGCTGATGTTTCTACTGTTGTAGGGATTTCTTAACATTATTTTATATTTCTGGTTTCAGGTACTATATAGGCCTATAAGATGGAAGAGAGAGCAAAGTACGAAGTAAAGCAGATGTTGCGTTACCTATCTGACGGTACGCCAATCAGCCCACGTACATCACCGCGTTCACCTGATCTATCACACTCCGACGAACTACTCCAAGAAAAGTATGACGAACTCAATCGGTTGATGCTTTCTCATATTGCACAAAGAAAGACATTAGGACATCTCTATTCGACATATGATTTAGATTTTAAAAAAGCTCGTCCTAGATCTGTAAACTCTCCAAGAAATGAAAAAGAGACTCAACAATTAAAGAGATCTGCAAAGCGATTGACGGAAATAGTAGATCATGATAGAGGAGTTCGTTTGAAAGTATGGGAAATGCCGAGTGATTCTGAAGATGATGAAGGCGACGGGTCGAATTACGATGAAGAGATACACGACGGAGATGAGTTTTTTGACGACGCTAGCGAACACACATGCAACTCGACTGTGAATTCGACATTAACTATTCGTGAAGTGAATACTGATGGAGAAGAAATTGAATCAGGCGATGAAAAAGCTACAACTACATCTTCAAAATCAAAACGCGTTTCATTTGTGGAAACTAAAGAAGGTAAAACTGACCCTATACCTTGTTACGACCCTAACTCTTTGGAAGCCCTAATTTTAAAAGACATCTTACGTAAGGAAAGAAAAACGCCAAAACACACAGATTCAGGTATTTCATTTAAGACAAAACCAGGGAAACAACATCGCAGATACAAATCAAAGAAAGGATCACCACGCCAAAAGAAATCTTCTAAAAAAGACATTGATCCTGAAGAAAAATCACCAAGGCAAAGAGTTAAAATAAAAAGTGCTTTAGATAATCACCTTGATACATCTAATTCAGAAATCAAACAGTGGATTCGCGAAAAGAATAAACTTGCTCGCAAAAAATTAAAGGAAGAGCGAAGAAAAGAGCGAGCCATATTGGAAAAAGAACATAATGCTGCTAATGAAAAGGCCGCTAAATTGATTGAGTCAGACGAAAAAGTTAAGCAATGGGCAAAGGAGAAGCAGAAACAGGCGTTACTCCAAAGAAAATTTAAACAACGTGTTGAAGAGATCCAACGAAGGAACGCAGCGATAAAAAGGACTGAAGAATCTATTCAGCGTCGTAACAATCATATCAAGGAAGAATTTGAATTACGAAAATCAGCCATTAGACGACGAAAAATTCGAATCAATCGGCACAAAGAGAAGGCTGAAGACAACGTGGAAGTCACTAAGAAAGAGGATGAGTTCCCACTTGAACCGGCTAACGCAAGATTAGTCCAAGACGAAAAACGTCAAGCAAAAGCGGCAAAAAAGAAATATGGCGTTTCGGTGAGAGAAACGTTACGTAAGGCAGCCAAACAACTGAATTCAAGTCAAAATAGTACAGACATTGTAGATACAAACAATTTAAATGAAACAAATATTAAAACACCAAACGGGAACCCAAGTAAAAATCATGATAAGATAAATAAACGAAATAAGGGAAGTAAACCATCTGGTCAAAAACACGATAGAATGTCAGAAATTAGCAATGAGGATAACGGTATCGATCCTGTTAATCAGGTTCGAAAAACTAATAGAATGACTTATAATACGTGGATAAAAATAAAACGAGAAGGTGATAATAGCAAAAGAATTGAAGATGAAGCAAAAAAGAAGATTGACCCAGACTTAGAAACGCTTCTCCCAACTTTGTCAAAAGAACGCATTCGAAGAGCAACAGAATCAAAAAGAATCACAGACACTGGTTTACAAAGGTCACAAACTCCGACCGGTTCACGACCTTCGTCTGGAAATGATTCCTATCGGAACTTACCTGACTCGAGTAGAGGTGGTCCACAAAGACCTAAATCAGCCAGGAAGTATTCTGATAAACTACCGCAAAGACCTGGTAGTGCCAAAACCACAGGGTCTAGTTCATCTCATAGATCTTGGAGAAATGATAACTTGAACGTTGTCCTCGAGGGCGAGAGACCAGAACCACAAGGATGCGAACTTCCTGACAATAGTTCGTGTCAGAGTTCAAAACAATCAGGACCAAAAATCAAAGTAACTGACGATGTCGATGATAAGAAACATTCAAAAAATAATTATGAACTAGACGTCATTAACACAGATAGTGTGTTCATAACGGCATAATACCTATTCTACATTGTGTTTTAAAGATAGAAACGTAGATCTAATTTTTTGGACAGAAGCTTTAGTAATATACTGGGGTTAACCGTAATCGCATCATGAAACCCTATCGTGCCATTTTTTCAGTTGAAGATCCAAATGATGTGCATACAAATTATTTTTTGAGACCTAATTTGAACATTATTATGTTAAAAATGTAAAAATGTAGGATATCTATTATTTTATTGATAAAATTAATTAAACAAACAAAAAACAGGAGGTTTTATTTTTTACATAATAATATTTGAGATCCGGAAGGTCCACTAATCAACTTCAAGTAAGAAAGTATAATGCATACTCCAAGCAATGAGATACACGCCATCGTGACAAGATTCAATATTTCGACATAAATTATGTTATCATCAGGAATATAATATTTTAGACCTAAAGCATTTTGACGTGTTGAGCCACAAACTGGTTAAATTCTCATTCAGTTAATTCTCTTCAAAATAGCATTTTCAAATTGGCAACTACTGGATGTCATCGAAAGAATTTAAATGGTACCGTAGTTCAAATCATCCCAATGTTCTGCAACCATCTGTAACCGTATAGGTTTATTATGTTAGTCGTAATTCCTGATGATGACATAATAAATTTCGAAATATTGAATTCAAACACGATGCATTATTCTTTCTTATCTAAAATTGATCAGTGGACCTTATCATTCATCCTGTGTGCAATATAGGCTATAATATATTTGTCCTCTTGGTGTGTGCGTGCCGTCAACATTTTTTTGTATATACTTTTGTACACTAGAGCTATTAAAATAAACTTATTTCATGTGTATACTATCAGTAACACATTTTGAATTATATTGTTTGGCGTGTAATCATTATCGAAATTTAAAAAATGCTGCATAGTACATATTTTAATATGCTGCCAACCGAGGTGGAGATTTAGGCCTATGTAAACTTACGGTCATGGGCGGCGAAAGAGGGGATGAGGGTGATATCTCGGAGGTGGGGGGGGGGGGACATTAACCCAGTTCCTCCACCACCACAAGAAAAAATACTGACAAAAAATAAACACAGACAAGTTTCGGACAGCAGTTACAGAAGTCTAGGCAAAAATATGGTTTCGTTTTTCGGCAGCGAATAACGACCACCCCGTCAGAAATAGCGCGCCCCGGTTTGGAAATCCAGAATCCGTCCCCCTGGCTGTTACACATTAATTTGAGTTGTCTGGAAATAGCATCAGGGACCTGTTGAGGGATCAATTCTTGTCTTATGATTGCTGAATACTTTCGTTTTATAGACAATGTTAATAATATATTTTTGCATTCCGAAAGGGGGTCGGAGCCGGTCCGCTCCCTTAAACCCGTCCCTGGTACCTATGGCCTGCGGGAAAACACCTGGGAGGATATCAAATTTGTAACGTCTCTTAAGAAGGTCAAACGGGGTCATAATTCCACTTGAGGTCAATCGTATGAAACAACATTTTCTTTTAGCCAGGAAACACATCTTGTTTGAAAATTGGCCTGGGGATGACCATAATCCCCTAGAAAAAAACCCACTAAAGTTCACTATAAAAAATTCCGTAATTTTACCAAAAAAACTCCTGACAGACAGGATGCCAAGAAAATCCCGTAAATGTTACGGACATTTGTATTTTTGTACAGTAAATTTTATGGACTTACTATTACACGATTAATTTTACGGTAAATACCCCAACAATTTACAAAAAGAGTTCTAGCAGACAGGATGCCAAAAAATCCCGTAAATTTAAGGGGAAAGAAAGTAATGCATAGCATCATCAGGAATTCCTGATTATCACATAATTTATGTCGAAATATTGAATCCTGTCACGATGGCGTGTATCTCATTGCTTGGAGTATTCATTACACTTTCTTACTTGAAGTATGATTAGTGGACCTTTCGGATTTACGGGATATTCCCGTAAAATTTACGGAATAAGCCATTTCACGGTTTCAACTGCGCATGTGCGTTACCAAGGTCAAATAATAAACAGACGCGCGGCTCTTAATCTGCACATGCGCAGTTGAAATAGTGAAATGGCTTGTTTTCTTGGCATCCTGGCTGCCAGGACTTTTTTTCTGTAAATTTTACGGGAAAATGTTTACAGTGTTGGCACCGGGCCGCCTCCGGCATTTCCCCTCACCCACTCTATCCAGCTCTGCTGGATCCGCCCCTGGAATATCTCTAAAACTAACCGGACGATCAGATTAGAACTAAAAAAAACAAGCCAAATCGTCAAAATATAATACAGTCGAAAAATTTGCGTATATATTTATATACTAAAAAAAACACATTAGATTCCATCAAAATATCTCGTTTTCCAAATCAGCCTGTTTGGTTTCGAAGTTCAGACTTCAGACGCTGGGGACCAGAGAACCTCCACGGGCTCCGGTCGGGGTCCAGGGGGAAAGGCCCCTAGAAAATTGCGTTATTTTACATGCTAAAATACACATTAGAGTCCATCAAAATGTCCCTTTCCAGATTATCCCCCCATCCCACAGAGAAATTTGTGAAAATAATAAACCTCCAGACGCCCATACGGAGCTTATACGTCGAGACATTTGCGTTACTTAAAGACACATAGAGTCCTTCAAAATGTCCCGTTCTCTAAATCTGCCTGTCTGCTGGTTTCAAAGTTCAGACTTCCCAGCGGAGTGAGCAATTTAGGTGGGGGCCAGGGGGCCGTCGAGGGCCCAGATGAGGGGTCAAATACCGCGGAAAATTTGCGTTATTTTATATGCTAAGACACATTAAGTCCATCAAGAGTGTCCCGTTTTCCACATAAGCCTGTCTTGGTTTCGAAGTTCAAACCTTTCTTGGGATGGGCAGAAGACCAGGGAACCGCCAAGGGCCCCGGTCGGGGTGCAGGAGCCGAATGCCCCGGAAAATGTTCGTTATTTTACATGCTAAAAGACACATTAGAGTCCATCAAAATGTCCCGTTTTCCAGATCATCCCTCTCCCATAGATTTTTTTAAAAATAATAAACCTTAAGACGCTCATACAGAGCATCTTGCAATATACAGTCGAAAAGTGGGGATCCCACTTAAAAATATATGGTTTTAGCACCCCCTTAATAATTGGCGAGGACTCGTGTTAAAGCACCTAAAACTTACTAAAAGTGGATACTCATGATGACTCATCATTAAAATACTGTATTTTAAGTTTATAAATTCTTAGTGTTTGATAGTTTTCCAGATTAAGAAAACCACACAGGCCTATTGCTTAGAATAATCAGTGCTATCGTAGCAAAGTCAGTTCAGAGGCGTGTCCATAAATTGGAAAGGGGTGGGGTACTAGAACCCTGACCAGAATTTAAGAATTAAAAAAAAAACTTATTTCCCCTAGTCGATGCCCTTTTGCCATCCAAAATAAATCGTATGATATTTCCGTAAATTTAAAGGTGAAAATTACAATCATAGTGGTCTTGATTTTAATGGGAACTCTTCTCTTCCAGTCAGTAAGTCCATCTATCGCATTGGAGTTAGAGATTTGATCTGAGGTAAAAATGTTATTACTAGGCGCGGATGCCCCATTTTTTGACCTGGTAGAATCATTGGGTTTCTAAAAGTACACAAGAGAGCATCTGTGTAGCTATAGGTGACGCGCCCTCCACAGTGACAATTCGGAGACGGTCACCTCTCTGAAATGTCAAAATCAGATAGTTTGACTTCTTTTTTCTCTATGTACACTCAACAAAAATTATTTGAAATAAAAATCGGGATAGGCCTAATTTTATGATTCAAAGTTCCGGGTGGATTACCGGTTTTTGTTTTGACAAGCAAAAAAAAAAAAACAAAAACAAAAAAAAAGCCCCATTGTTTCCCATTATGTATGCCCAAGTAGCCTGTCCGGTTGTGCCCCATTTGTATGCGCCTATTCTCTATTTTTAGGGTGTTTTTTTATGATTTCCACCACAAAGATGATCAATCCTCTCCGAAGGGGGGCAGCCTTCCCAGACGGGTATTTGCCTTCCCCGCTGGGGCCACCATTGTTGTAAGTTCAAATAATATTTGCCCAAGTCACCACCCCCCTCTCCGATCTGCGCCTGACAACAACAGGTTAGGTCTAGGCCTACAAAGATGTAATAGGCCAAATAACTTTTCTTTGGGTGGGCTACTTAATATCTGGCAGCGATTGTCTCACGCACTGGGTACAAAACATCTAGTTAGGAATGCGTGGGTCGTGCGCATGGGAACCTACTTAAACAACGCAAGGGATCATCTTTTTTCATGGTTTTTCTCACATATGAGACAATATCAATCATGGAGTAATCAATACAAAGAAAATTGGCACTTTTGCATTAACATTGCTAATTGACTAAAAATCCTGGAGATAATCACGAAAAATTCAAATTCCAGGAGATAGTTGGAGACTTGGGAGCTCTGAAATGAAAAATCATGAACAAAATACAGAACACCGTCACGAGCTTACGCTCCAATGGTCGTTCAGAAATCGGCATAATATTCCAGGGTCATTTCGATAGATCCCGCCCCCTCAAGTAAGAGCCTGATATTTAGCATCTTCCGATAAAATATTTGTGCGTAGACCTATCATAGCCTACAGTGGAACCTCCCGTAAGCGGACACCCTCGGGTCCGGGGAAAGTGTCCGCTTACGGGAGGTGTCCGCTTACGAGAATTCCG
>JAOTQE010099910.1:0-13986 GCA_025631205.1 Nesometra sesokonis
GGGCATATCCTAGCATGTTTCCACTTGTCTGGGAAAACGCCTGTTGTTAAAGACAGATTTATTAAGTAGGTAATAGGTTCAGAATCGTAATGTGTACACAGTTAATTTAGCTAAATTGGATTAAACCACTCACACATGGACATTCGCTGCAGAAAGAATTCAACATGTGGAGCTTAAAAAATAGTACAAACCTTGATAGGAAACATGGTGACTTTTTCGGGGTGATCAATGTTGTACCAAACGCAGAGACTGTCACGATTCTGAGCGACGACTACATCACTTTGTGGAACCCACTAAAAATAAAAAAGTTACATAGTAATTAATATTTAATAGTAAAATTACTCATCCCATAACCTTGACCTTTGACCCTGTTTCCGTAACCTTGACCTCTGACCCATCATCGGCAATTCTCGTCTGAACCTACATGCTTCCACCAAGTTTGGCCAAGATGGACCAAAGAGTAGTGAAAAACAGTTATTTGACCTTTGACCCAAGTGACCTTGACCTATCAAAAAATAAACCCCTCAAGGTCAATTTCGCAGTGAACCTGCATCCACCCACCAAGTTTGATGGAGATCGGATTTGAGAGGAGTAGAGGCACAAACAGACAGACAGACAGACAGACATTGCTCAAATTATAGCATGATGAAATATTACAGTAATTAGATGTTTTTTTGCCTGAAAGAGTTGACTAGACAAAAGTTTTTGCCAAACTTTGAAATGAAATTTACAAAATATTTTTGCAAGTTGTTCTCAAATGGGACTCAAACTCTGGTCTCCTGATTACTAGTCTTATATCCATATCACTAGAACACCAAATTCCACTAAAATACAAAGACTTTTAATGTAAAAATAATCAATCCCGTGTATGTCATTTGTATTTACTATGAGAGTAAATACTTTTATCAATGAAAACAAGCAATAATGGCACAGGAAAGTTTGAGAACTCATGCCTTCATGCCAACAGCGTAGATTTGAGTTGAAAAGTGCCAACGAGGAGGGTCCGCCGGGTGGGCATGGTTCCCGGTTTGGTTTTGGCAAGCAAAAAAAAAAATAAATAAATTCTCCGTTTGTATGTCATTTATACAATATTTCTATTGGTAAAAAACATGAAAAGTTTACCTCTTTTTTCAACTTTTATATTTTTTTCATACATTTACCAAAAAGTGGGAGGGGTCATTGATATTATGTCCCCCACATTGAAAAGGGGAGGGGGCGTGTCCCCCCGTCCCCCACAAATCGATATCCATGCTTCATGCACAAAAGTCTGATCACGTTACATTTTTAGGGTTTTTGACTTGCGATTTTATAACTACTAACTTATAGCCAATTCACACATACACATTTTCCTCATATTTAACAAGTTGTTTCAATGTTTAACAAGGATCGTTGTGTGTGAAAATAAAAATCCCGGTAAAGTCATCTTGTAACAACTTGTAATTTTTACCACCGTCAGAGTGGCCAATAAACAAAACAAGTTTTTACAAGTTATGAATATGATGCCTTCTGGGATGCTTTTTTTAAAGAAGCAAAACGATGGTAAAATGTGCACTGTAGACTAGGAACAGTTTACATGGTTCAAGAATGTAGGCCTACATGTGTGTTATTCTTTTTTTTTTTACACGTATGGAGATTAAAATTGTTACAACTTTTAACAACTTGTTACATTTAGTATACATGTTAAATGGGTATTAGTTTAAAGTATGTATAGTCAACATTCCTACAAAAATCCTTGGATCATCGATTTTTTTAAACATTTCATTTCACGTTTACACATGCTCTCATTAATTTTATAGAATTTTTTAAAACATCTGGTTTAATGTGAAATTAGGATTTCGGATGGACAGGTTTTGGGAAATTTAGCATATTTGTGGCAAACACTACAACAATCAATATACACTAATATAGACAAATTTTATTTGACAAAAAACATTGATATACCAATATATGGTAACGATATGTCCATATATGGTCAATGAAATCATATGGTTATACCAATGTATTTTGTCTCAGAATATTTGATATTTTGGACGACGTTTAAACATTTACTACTTACCTGAACATATGAACTGTAATTCTGGATTGTTGTTTTCATTTCAGTCATGATGTCAAAAAGATGAAGCTAAGAAAAAAAAGAAACTCATTGTATGGAATTATGAGATTAAGAGAGTGCCTATTTAACATGTTGACTGCCAGCGACGAGTATACTCGCCAACCGGGTGTTGCTGTGTGCGCCAGTGACGAGTATACTCGTCAAAAACAGTGTACCTTTATAACGTTGCTCACGACACATGCGTACAAAGTAAACTTACAGCCTCTTCAGGGGTGGTTCAGGGAAGATAACACCTTGACGATAATGTTGAAATAACGTTGTGTTTCATTGCAGGCAGTTTAAAAGATTACAAATTGTCCTGGCACCCTTAACTCAAGCAAGTAAACTTGTCACTAATAACAATCGTACTTCCAGTGCAAGCGAGTAAACTTGCCACTGGCGTAGGCAAGAACATTTCTTTCCCAGTGCCAACGACAAGTATACTCGTCACATAATATTTTCCCGCAAAAATATTAGACACCCTATTTTGATGATATGTGACTAAATAAAACCTTAAAAACTATATTTGTACATGTAAACCTGTTCTGGCACATGGGAATGAAACAGGAAAATGGGTCTGGCAGTCAACGTGTTAAATTGGTAGATACACTTTTCTGTTCTACTAGTATATACATAATCAAATAGTAATTTGGTGTATAACTGGAAAAATAATTTTTTTTTTTTGAACAAGCAGCTATTGAAAAAAAGCTCAGTGGTATGTATAAATTAACTTGAACTTAAAGTGGTCTTAATTGTGTATAAATCACTCCTTTAGGTGTTGCCTATTTGTTATGTGTGAACCCCCTCCTTGGCCCTTTCAGTTGTGGGCACATTTCACAGCACTTGTATTTAAAATCCAGGCACTAGATTTTTCAATCTCATCTTAGAAAGCATGATCATATGCATACCTGACAATCCTACCTATTTTGTCGGTAGGCTACCGATTTTTCACTTTCCTACCACCTACAGCTTAATACAATAGTATTCCTTCAGCCACACCTACTTAGGCTGTATGCTAATTTACCAAAATAGATAATCATTTATTTTACTTTTCCACTTACCAATTCAAAAACAGATATGTATGTTCTGTGTATTGTACAATCTGGATATGCCCTGGGATCCTACCACTTTTAAAATTACATATTTTGGCAGGTATGTATTATGTCATCTCAAAATTAAAATAGACTGCATTTTTAATTGTTTTCTTTGGGTTTTTATGACTTAATATGTGTTTTGGCTAAAATCAAGTTAAGATATTTCTGTTAAGCAAGTTTTTTATAAATGCATTTAAGTGTTCTAAAATTGTTTGCAAGCTCAAATTATCACCGTTTTTAACTATTTATATACTTTTTACAATAAATTACAACCTCGCAGTCCCTATTTAGAATGTCACTTACCCTGAGTCGTTTATCTCTAAAGAGAAGCTTATGTCCGGTCTCATTCAGTTCCAACCAATCAATCTTGGAATCGTGTGCCATGGTGGCCAATGGGAAACCAGTTACAAGATCAACAACTGCAATTGTCTTTAGATCTACCAGATACGCCATTTTCTTGTTGTCGTCTACACCAAGTTGTTTGCGTTCATTCAGACGTACACTAAAGTGCAAATTTATAAAATTGTTATCACCAAGTCATGAACTACTTAAAATTAAAACTAGTACACTTACTTTAGTGTGGTGTACTGCAAAACTTATATTCATCAGGCATGCAGCAGATAGTAACAAAAGCATGCTGGTAAATTATATGTGTTTTTGGGAAAGTTTTATTTTTCCTTCTCTCAATCAAAGAGTATAAGTGGATAACTGCAATGTACCAATGCCAAATCAAATAGGATGCACTAATATGATCTATTTAACATGAGATGGGCTTTCCTAGAACACCTGTTTGTGTGAATAATAATGTAGTTTCTATATCGCAATATCTATTATGGAAATTAATTAGGAATTTAAGAAAAATAATGCTTTATAGGGTGAGTTAAAAAAAAAGATCCTAGAAAACACTTATAGTGGTTGCATTCCTGCAGTGCCCCTGGAAAATGTGTTCCATGGGAAAGATTTTTTTTTATTGTGTAACCATTTTTGGAGTGTTTTTATATATTGGTATATTATTTCACTGGTAAATTTATTTATTTCAAATTTGGTTTATGAACTTTATTAGTGTTGTGATTATTGATTATGATTCACTTATGTAAATGTGTAGCAATGGGAATAAATGAAAAATAAATCAATAAATATTTTTAAAAAGATGCACTAATCAAAGCTGCAACATTTTCAATATCTCCAAAACTATCCGTGTGTTTCATGGGTGTTTGTATCAATAACTTGTTATTATATAAGGCACTCACTTAAAGACCATGGCAGTAAGAGCTGTATGAAAATACCATATCATCACCATTATGCATAAATAATCACTAAACTACAGGGCCTTTTACCTGATGAGATGCGGGTTCATGAACTCTGTCCTGACACAACCCAGTACCTCATTGTTGCCATACTCCACAAGAGAAAGTTCACCAGCATTGAAGATCATACAAACCTGTAAAGAAAAAATATTTATATTGGATACTATTGTAATATTAGAATCCAAAAGGTCCACTAGTCAACTTCAAGTAAGAAAGAATAATGCAATATTTCAACATAAATTATGTCATCATCAGGAATTCCTGATGATGACATAATTTATGTCGAAATATTGAATCCTGTTATGATGGCGTGTATCTCATTGCTTGGAGTATGCATTACCCTTTCTTACTTGTAATATTAGAGTTATAATATTCACTGTTGTATCTATTTGTATTTGTTTTTGGGTAGTTTGGTTTAGAAACAATACACTTTCACAATTTTAGAATATATGTCCGGTTTAGCAGAAAATTTTATTTTTGTTTGTTTTGGAAGAGTTGAATTTATTTAGTTTTTAGTAACTGGGGTTCCTTGGCTACCAGTTAGTTGTCCATAGTAATTTTTCGTCTCAATTCATTGGTAAATGCCTCCTACTTTGTATCAACCAGTGAACTTAAGTTTTTAACTTGCGTATATTGTGCCTATAGTTTTAATGTCGTGTTTCATACAGCAGTAGGTTTTCTTTCCACTTACAGGATGAGAACTGCATCATGCTTTTTAAACAAAGCTGAATTACAGTTGAACCTCCCGAAAACAGACACCGTTGCGTCCGGGAAAAGTGTCACTTATGGGAGATGTCCACTTACGAGGATTACGGCCGATAGAGGACCAAAGTTGTAAATTTATGTATACACCCTTTTGCCTCATATTCCATGGCCTTCTCAACACAAATGTCCTCTTAAACATCTAGACACCGCATTGTATATTTTTTTAAATATATTTTAAAGATAAATTCAATAATATGGTTCTCATTACAGAATAAGGACAATTTTGTACAGAAATTTGTATTCGTACAGAAAAATCACTAAATTTTCCAGGATGTCCGCTTATGGGAGGTAAATTAACATATACAAAATTTAAATTTTTAAGACAAAAAGTGTCCGCATCTGCTTATGGGAGTTGTCTGCGTACGGAAGGTACCAAATGCACTGATTAGATAGGAAAAACAAACGGGTTTTTGAATTAGTGTCCGTTATGGGAGGTGTCCGCTTACGAGAGGTGTCCGCACAGGGAGGTTCAACTGTACGAAGCTTTGTGCCTATGGCTTATTCATTCATTCATTCATTTCATTCTTTATTTCGGAAATTGACATCCATATCTAGGCACAGGCTTGAAAATAATACAAACACGGTTCCAACACTAAAAATATATATCAGTATTTAAGGCTTAAGATGAAGACCTTACATAAGTACTGAATACAAAAATAACTGTTGTAATTACAAAAATATCATGGGTTAACATACAAAATATCTCTCCATATGATATTAGCAGTAAATTTTTTTATTATAAATCCAACTCTTTTTCCCCTTTTTAATGTTGTATTTCACACAACAGCAGGTTTTCTTTCCAATTACAGGATGCTTTCTAAACCAAATTGGATTATGAAGCTTAGGGAGTGGTGCTGTCTTTTAGGTCATGGGTTCAAACCTGGTGTGTGGCCAGGTTCAAACATACGACCTCGGATTGGAAGGGCTAACCACCAACCTACAACTATACTCCAAAGTTGACTTACACTTTCATTATCAAAAAAGAATTTCTCATTGCCACCACTACTCTGCCATGGGACTTCACTTAGCTTGTTGGTTGCCAAGTCACCAAGCAACAAAGTGTTGGATGTGTGACCTATGAGATAACGATCCTTTCCTAGGATTTTTACTTCTTCAATCTAAAAAAGGAAAGTAATTAAAAAATTTAAAATAATAATGGCAAAAATTTAAAGTTTTTTTTTGTTTATTAACATTAACAGTTATATAGCACACATTGCTACGATACATATTATAATCAGTAACACTTTACATTTCTGCCATAGGTGAAAATACCATCCTATTTACATTTCAAAGGGCCATTTTTTGTACAAGGTGCTTAAGAGAAAAACAAGTTCTAGTAAGCTTGGTGGCTCCTATAATGACCATCCTCACTCTAATATAATTTTGAAAAAAAGATTACTTCATCAAATCATTGAATCTAGAGTTCAACAGAGCTTATATTAAAAAAAGGTTTTGCAACTTCACGAAATAAGAACACAGATATATCATAAATTCTTCTAACATTTTAATTGAACACCTTGAATATCTGTCACAGGTTGTCAGTATTTTACGACGATAAACAATTCGTAAGTAAAAAATTTGATATTTTTTTAATACACATTTAACAACTTGATACTAACACATTTTATTATATTTTAAATTATTTTTATAGGTAATTAACTGGGCCTTTTCTGTTTTATAAGTTATTACCGTAGACAATTGTAAATATAAATCTATCAATACAGTATTTTAAACTTAATTTTAATTACATTTATACCTTTTTATTATGATACATTTTACAATTTTTTCTGCTTATTTGTTATTTGTTTGTATAATTTACTATCTATTTTCAATTAATTGTTTTTTTAAGATCCGTATCAATAAACTTAATCTCATGTAAATAGACCTATTGTCAATTAATGTAGTTTTATTCAATTTAAACCCTCTTTTCAGATAGGTTTTGCAATATTGTTTTACTGTTGTTTTATGTTTTATGTAATTTTATGTAGTCTTACCAATTTTAATAATTGTTTCATCATTAATTAATGCTATTAACACAGGACTATATGTAAAACAGGTTTTAGATCCTTCCTGATGTCATCCTGTATAAATATGTTTGAATAATAAAGAATAATAATAAAGAATAATAACTTTCAAAAATGGAAATGTGACGTATATGTTTTCATAATCATGTCGCAAATTTGCGAATCGTCACAAATCTTCAAAACACAGAAGTGATGACATTGCATCCACTCACCTCATATCCATAATGTGATTTAAGCACGACTCGTGTTCCAGACGAGAGGTTCTTGATGATCACCTGACTTAGACCCACATAGGTCATCTCAAACTTGTTTTTGTAAATGGTACGACGAAGAGAGCAATCAAACATCTCCACTCCACCACACAGCGTACCCTAATATTAAATAGAAGTAAATAATATAAATTAATTATTCGATTATGCACTTATTGCCATTCAATAAATACATCGTAAACATTTGAGGGCAATTTTAAATATAAAGTACCTAAAAATAATAAGTAATGAATCCCTGTATAACGATACAAAAGTAGATCCATTAACAAAACGCATTGATAAATCTAGATGGACAATGCTTGGACATATTTTACGAAGTGATGAACTTAGTCCAGCACATAGTGCCTTAGTGTTTGCCATTGCTAATTCATTATCAGCAAAGGGCCGGAAAGGTCAACATAGTACTACATTATTCACTAAGTTAAAGTCGGATATAGAACTCAGGTGACTAAAACTAAAAGCTATCTCTGATTTGTATAAAATTAAGACAATAGCTCAAGATAAGTCATGGTGGAATAATATGGTGTAATAAAAACAAAGTAAAATAATATTCATAGAGAAAAATTTGGAGATAGAAATAGAAAACATTAGTTTATGTGAAAATGGCTGTTACTTATCAGCAAAAGAATTTATTTTGTTAGCTGTACCAAGTTAAATAATAATATTAAATACTTGATCCATGTCTTTGTTTAACATTGTTACTATAGGGAGAATGCATTATCAGTGTCATCTGATAAGTTGAGGAATTTAATTCGTTCGTTGCTCGTTTTGTTAGAAATACATATGACTGGAAAGCCAGTATTACTGAAATTAAAAATAATCTTAAATGGGACGAATTTAAAGTCCTTCGCAAAATAAATCGACTAATGTTGTTTCGCCAAGCAATAGCAGGTCGACTTGCAGTACCAGTGCAATCGATGCTACACCCAGTCTAGCGGAACAGGCGGAAGTCAAATGCAACGAACAATTTTATACCGATCACAGCAAACGAAAAATTGCTTTAAGTTTTCCTTCTTACCCCGCACTACTGATGATTGGAATTCACTTCCCCATGAAATTACCAGCATTGAAAACAAAGACTTATTTAAATCTGCCATCTATAATCACTTCAACCTTCTAGAAGAAGACTAGGATCTTCAAAAGTGCCATTACCAACTCCTACTCATGTGAACCCCTCATTTTTTTTTGGGTTGTTGGGTAGTACCAAGACAAGACAAGACTAATCAGTCAATAAAGATAAAACATCATGACACAATTCACTTTTCTTCAAGTCAGTTATTTTGTCCAAGTTTTCCATACAGTGAGTTCATTTAAATTGGGCTTATGATTTTTTAACTGTAAAGAAGGTTCAGTTTTCTGTGTGGTTATTATTTGTATTATTTTGTGGAAGAGCAGACAGTAAACATTATTTTACTCATGGAGAGGTATCTTCACAAAATGAGTCTTATACAGAAAAGTAAAATTGAGTTTTTTTATATTCAGATAGACGAGATTATAAGATTTCAATTGCTTTTTAAATGACTTTCATAGGTTGAGTATCACCAGAGAAAAATCATTTTGAAACACACTTTGGAAATAAACAACTGTTGACTTCCTGCCTGTTTTTCCATGAATTTGAAAAGCAACCATTTATTTTATTTCGTGTCACATCCAACAGCAAGTTAACTCGCCACTTACAGGATGAAAACTACGCCATGCTTTCTAAACCAAGTCTCATTATGAGGCTTAGGGAGTGGCGTTGTTATGTCGTAAGAACCAACCTAACGTTCAGCCAGGTTTGAACCCAGGACCTCGGGATTGGAAGGCAAGCATGCTAACCACCAAGCTACAACGCCACTCTTACAAAAAGAAATTCAAAACATGTTTATTATAAAATAAATATACACAGAATGTTTGTAATGGTAAAATTTAAGCAAAAAACTTAACAAAAGAAATCTCATTTTTATACAATTATGGATTTCTACCTATTTTTGTTGATATTTTAAAATCACCTGGCATACAACACGACTCAATTTGTCATGACACCACACATATAATCATGGTATGATGCAGATGCGAGCATTTGGTGCACTTGTTGGGGCTTCAACCCACACTTTAAAGACTCATGCTGGATGTAGGTCCTTGGTGTTAAAGTTTCTTACCCAAGACCACAAGAACAGCACTGGCAGGTCTCAAATCTGATTATTTTACTAATTAACACTGTGTCAGCCTCCCTCATTATCATAATTTATGTAACCTTCGTTGGGGTAACTTTCGCCTCAACAACAAGAACACGAGGTTCAGAGAGGAGAGAGACGGGATGGTTGGTGTTCGCTCTTGGTCATATGTAATTTTGAATACATGACATTTATACGGAATAAAAAGGGCTGAACCAAAATAACAGTGTGGACATAAATTTGTGTTTACTCGTCATATAACCATTGGTTATACTGGTGCCGTGACCAGCACGGATTCACCTTTTACCGGTAGAATCGCATCATCAACAACGAACCTCAGCCTAGCACCGCCACAACATATACACTGTCAATCAGCCCAGGCAGTAAGACGACACATGTTCCCAACTCGGACCATGAGGATGCAGCCATCGTTTCCGATCGCCTGGTCGTAATTGTTTTATTTACAATTTAATTTATTGACATTTGGATACTTACAGCCACTAATTTTGATCCATCTTTTCTCCAGGCCAGTGCCGTTATCGTGTAAAGATTTTTAATATCCTTCCTCTTAGCCTCTTCCCACATACCTTTCCTTGGGGACCAGTTGTAAACACGTAGCCTGTACGAGATAAAAAAAAGCATTACAAGATGTGTCAACTTGTTCCAAATCAAAACTTGTTAGCATTATGTAACATTGGTGGCTACATTATTTATAGAAAACGCAGACGATTTTCTTAACTAATCTTCTCATAAACTAATATAAATTTCTAATTACAGAGCATGGCTGCGTTACTTCAAAATAACATAGCTACCAAGAATCTTTTGACATGACTCTGTTGTCAAACGATATATTTATGTTTAACTTGCTTTATTTTTGTTATCTTGATTGATTTTGTTATGAACAATAGTTGGTGAATAAACAGGTATTCAATAACTAATATTTTGTGATTTTTAAACATTTAGTTTGTTTTCTAAAGAAATTATAAATTATATTTTTAAACCCTAGTTCAATATGATTATTCTAAACCATAGTTGACCATGATGTTACAATGAATGTTTAGTAATAAGGGAAGATTTGTATGGTGTTTTGTGTCATCATTCTAATACTCTATGAAAATTTAGTCTATAATTGTCCGAATATATGTGATGTTACTGCAATAGCAACCTGTAGAAATTTTAGACGAATTAACAACCTCTACAGTGCACGTCAGTAACATACACTGAAAATAAGTAACTACAGTAAAAGTTTGGTATGCAATACCTGTCATAACTACCAATAACAACAGACTGTCCACTTGGACTGTTGGCAGCAACTGTAAACTCATGCTCATCAGGGTCACGACTGTGGTCAAACTGCTGGATGCAACGACCGTCCCGTCCATATATCATTATCTTTTTGTCACATCCCGCAGCAACAACACTACTTCCAGCCCAGCAGAGACTATACGGAGGGCAGGGGTGCGTGCAGATCTTACCCTGGGATTCACCAGTACCCTCATCCTCAAAGAAGTAACGAACAATTGTTCCATCAGCGTGGCCAGATACGATTCCTTTTCCTGAAGTACTGTAATATTAATTTAATTAATTTACATGATATTCAATAATAGACTAAACTACAGCTTTAACAGCTTTGCATCAGCCGGTCAGGGTAAGGTATTTTTGTATGGAAGTAGTGGCCGAAAAGGTGGTTTTTGAAAAAACACAGATGACGACCAAACCATGTGACATGGGGTCCCCATTTTCAAATTCGTCAGTCGGGTTAAGGTGAGGAGTGTAAATTCCAAAGTTAAGGATGTTTTAAGATTTGGTATGGGAGTAGTGAGTAAAAAGGTTGTGCACATTTTCGAACTAATTTGAGATATTTACCTCATAAATGAATTCTGAAGATTTGGTGAGGTTATCTTGTACCTTTGAAAGGTTATCATGCTCACAGATAAAGAAAATGAAAAGAACAGACGTAGCAAGAAATTAACACCAGCCAGAAAAAATTGATTTCACCAGATGGTAATAACATTTGTTTTGGCTTTCATTTTAATCCAACCACCAAGGCAGTACCTCCAACTATAATGAGTTTGACCCCATCAAAGTTCCAACATATTTCAATCTGCAACAGGTATTTATGAACAAGATATTTTTCTTTTAATATTTAGATGTTTTAGGTATATATTTTCAGGGGGTTTTTGTGAAAATAATGATGATGAAGACGATGATGATGATGATGATGATGATGATGACGATGATGATGATGATGATGATGATGATGGTGGAGGTGGTGGTGGTGATGATGATTATGATGATGATGGTGGTGGTGATGATGATGATGGTGGTGGTGATGATGATGATGATGGTGGTGGTGGTGATGATGATGATTATGATGATGATGATGGTGGAGATGGTGGTGGTGATGATGATTATGATGGTGGTGGTGGTGATGATGATGATGGTGGTGGTAGTGGTGGTGATGATGATGATGATGATGATGATGACAGATGATGATGATGATGAAGATTGATGATGATGACGACGACGATGTCATGATGCCTTGTGTGAGCATCGACTGGCATCATATTTAACAAAAAAATTCTAATTTGATGGTGCCATCGTAACTTATTATGTTATTGGTTTTGAATAAATGTTGAAGCTGAAATGTAATGTAATTTAATTTATATAGCGCCTTATACTTTAGTCTCAAGGCAATGTGGACTAGATGTTACACATTCATGACTTTCTACTCCCCTAAGGGTCACGTCATGTCATGCAGCAAGTACTGGTTTGCACTTGCACCCATTCGTCTGCCCACAACAGGGGTATTTTATAAACCAGTACATCGGAGTAACCCCCTACTCGTCTCGAAAGGTGTACTGGGTTCTTTATAGTGCACACGAGCAGTATGTGTACACTGGGCCTACGGTTTATAGTCCGTATGCTTCAAAAAACTTTTGAATTTTGTTTATATACTCACTTGTGTGCTATAGATACGACATAGGAGTCGGTTCCATATACGGTGGATGATTTGTTTGTCTTGGTGTTAGCAACTCGCACCTTCCCATCAGCTAGGCCTATGATTATCTGATTATCAGGTGGCCAAATCAAGCAAGTGACAGCACTTTGCTGGACAAACTTGTTACAAATTACCTTCTTGGAGTCCCTGAATTAATAAAATAAATATAATACTGTTTTATAGTGTACAATAATCAAGAGAGTCGATCTCAGTTGAAAAGTGGGGAGACAAAAACAAGAAGTTGCAGTGGTGGAGCCAACGAGGAGGGTCTGGGTGGGCGTGGTTTCCGCTTTGGTTTTGACAAGCAAAACAAAAGTTTGTATGTCTGTTTTTCTATTTTTAGGGCCAATTATACAATATTTTTATTAATAAAAACATGGAAGGCTTACCGCTTTTTTCAACTTTTACATTTTTTTCATACATATACACAAAAGTGGGGGGGCAATTGATATCATGTCCCCCCACATTGAAAAGTGGGGGGACGTGTCCCCATTCCCTCCCACAAATCGATGCCCATGACAATAATCATTTAACAACATATTTTTATTTACCACTAGAAGATAAAAAATCCTGATTTAAAAAACATTGACACACCTACAAACCACATTTAATGTGAGTGGCATATTTATTTGCTTAGCATGCTTGACTTCCAAACCCAAAGTCCAGGGTTCGAACATGGATGCATTCCAGGTTCTGACCTACAAGGCTTCATAATGAAACTAGAACCCCTTTCACACAGAACTATATACTGGGAATATTGTGGTAATTCGTGAATGCCGGCTTTTGTGTGAAAGGGTACTTTCCCTTCAATGCCGGCACAGTGTCGACATTTGTTAGACTGCCTCAGACCCTACAATAGACACATTTATTTAACATTTATTACCATCACTGCCTTAGGCCGAATGTGTATGAAAGGTTCCACTGTGTAATGCCTGCTTACGCAGTGAAGCATAACTAAACAAGGTCAAAGTTGGGAAACCTCAATTAATAAGACTGCCAATTTTACGCCTTTCTCCGGGACCCTTTCACAAAAGAAACCATCGTATTACTGGAATTCTGTATGAAAGGGTTTAGATGGCATGGTTATGGTAACATTGCGGTATTGTGTGAAAAGGGCACAGTTCTCATCCCTGCAACTGGCAACAATTTTCTAAAATTTAACAGGAACAAAAATATAATTTTTAGTTAATTAATATTATTAACTAGTAATTACAAATTGTAAGTGAATGCTGCGAAGCAAATCCTAGAACATGCCCCTGGACTCCCCTAAAAAATTCA
>JAOTQE010099921.1:0-13985 GCA_025631205.1 Nesometra sesokonis
ATAAAACATTGATTTTCCTATTGAAAGCACACATCAAAGGGGTGCACATTCTTAAATTCACGGCTCATATTTTTGGCAAAAATTCTAATTTTCGGTCGTTAAATTGACAAAAATAATCTCACTATTTTTCGATCTCCAAACTTGGGAGCTCTGATTGTAAACACAATGCAATGTAACCATTAAAAAACATTATATGGTAAAAGTTGTCCTTTTCAAAATTAGTAATATAGGTCCTCATGCCTGCATTATGTTAGAATTGTTTGATATACTAATTTTTCTCACTCTCTTATGTATTTTGTTTTCCTGTTTATGGATATGGACCATGAGTTTGAAATAAAGTTGAAATGAATGAATGAAATAAATGAATTAATTTTGGTAAAGATTTCAAAGGTTAAAGTTGAATGACCAAATTAAACAGATTACTTGTTATGCAGTATCTTTCATGGCAATAATTTACCAGTTTTTGACCTAACACAGTAAATCACTAATTTGTGGCAGAGCCAATTCAAAGGAGTGATAAGTCGAAAAATTGAAAATTGAGTTATTTATAAATTCTTACCTTGATCTAATACGCTATATTTGTAAAGTATCTCTGGCTCTCTCAGGGTATGATTCGTGGTTCAAAAATTTGAACCTTTGATTGGTTGACTCACTGACCTAATTAGCCTATGTCACCTTAATCAACGTCATGTTGTCTGGCACTTTCCATTCTCGACCCAGGTTGTATAAGTGTTTTACAAGTCTGTATGTCATGAAAAAATATATCTCCAAAACCTCATCCACTTGGGACGCACTTCATTAAACACTTAAAATATAAAATACAGACTTGGGGCAAGCCTACCCCTGGGCCATCTGACTGTATTTTTTTAAATAAAAGAAGAATTGAAAAAAAATTTGCATTTTTTTTTGTTTCTGCCTATTGTGAAAACTAGCTTTTGTGACTTACTGTCTGCCTCCTTTGGCTTGGCTCTGCCTCATTCGTTTAATGTTTTGTAATGTTTTTAGATTTTAGGTGGTTTTTGTTATAAAATAACAATCTAATCTAATAAATCAATCTAATAATAGATATTTATTATCATAGTGGAAATTTTAGATATCATAAAGTGGAAAATCTAATATGTTATTAAAATAATAAGTCACAATATTTGTGTATGATTTTAATAATAATAATAATAATAAATTAGGCTTTTATAGCGCATTATGCATAGCCTCAATGCGCTTAACAATGAGAAAAGTAGCAACGTGAAGCTTAGAGAATTACCGTAAACCTACACTACCAAGAATATCAAACCCATACAACTACATTCCGTTTACCAGCAATTTAAGGTGCACATACTTTTTTTATATATCATAAAGTGGAAATTTGGCCTGTGTACTTTGATTTAAATTTTATTGTTACTCTTCCACTTTAATGTTCAACATCACAAAACATTCTGTATTGTCTTATGGTAGCATTACAGGAAAAAAGGCAGATGTTTTAAACTTAAAATGTATTATTTTAAAAACTAAAACATTTCTATCCATTTACTTTATAGTTCAAACAATAAGTCTCCAACAGCAATATGAAAATTTAGTACTTTTTATGCCAAAATCAAGCACATGACAAATGAAAAATTTTCCCTGACACAATGATGATAGCCAATTATTAAACAATTTTCTTAAATCCGCTTTTTTTAAAAAATTCATCTGAAAGCCAAGACATAATAATCTTAATCTTAGCTGCGATATTTAAAAATTATCCAGAGAGAACCTTTAATGCGATATCTTTGTTTCTCATAACTTTTCTTTCTTCGTAAGTATAGTACAGGGAGGTTAGTTTCACCTGACCTACTTACTGCTATAAAATATGCACAATTATTAATGTACATCATTAGAAAATTATAATGCATTTTGCCAACAACAAAACACTGAGGAAAACGCAGCCTTTTCTATAAAGGGAAATTTGAACTGAACATGTTGAATTTACATTGTTTCATAAAGTTGAAGCATGGACCTCTGAATTAATAGGTCCATGGTTGAAGTTTAAATGGAACACAATTGAATTTTAGAAGTCTCATGAATAATCAAGCAATACAAAAGTGTTTTTATTACAAATATTCAGATTGCAATCATCCATAAATTATTAATAACTAACAGATTGTTGATTTATTCAATTTTTATTATTATGGTTTTCTTATTTAGATTATACCCTGTTATAACCAAATATAAGTTACAAAACAAAGCAATCAACAAGTAAAATTATGCGATATTTAACTGAAATATAAATTATTGATAAAAATTAAAAATATTATTAGCATTGTTATGGATTATATTTGGATTCATTTAGTCTGTTTATAAACCAAATATAATAAAACAAATTTGAAGTGTACTGTTTGTTTTTGAATATTATAAATTATTCAAACATTCAGTCTATATGTGAGGTGTCACCACAAAATGAGTCGTGTTGTCGTACAGAAAACCAATTGTCATATTTGGATAGAAGAGACTATAAGCTTTAAATTTGTTTTTAAATGAGGTTCATAGCTTCAGTATAACCACAGAAAAATAATTTTAAAACATTGCTGTATGAAAACACACTTTGGAGGAAACCAACATTAAAGATAAATAATTGTTGACTTCTTGTATGTTTTTTCCATTCATTTTGAAAATCAGCCTTTACTAAATGTAGTTCAAAAACATGCTTACTGTAAATAAACATAAACAGGAAGTTTGTAATCATAAAATTTATTTCTAAACTTAACAAAACAACAGAAATCTCATTTTTGTGAAATTATGACTTTTTGTCTATTTTTGTGAATATCTCAAAATGACCTGGCGTACAACACGACTCATTTTGTCACGACATCTCACAAATTACTGTACAAGACCTGGGAAAAAAAAGTATACTACTGTACTTTTAAGTATCTCCAGTTCTGTAAACCACAGAGCTCCCAAGTCTCCAAGATTAGCCGAGAGTCTCCGGGAATTTTGCATCATCTCCCGGGCTCCAGGAAATACCCAATTTTCTCAAGGAATTTGGATTATTATTATCTCCAGGATTTTTAGTAAATTAGATAAATGAAAAAATATGTAGTGTTTTTTTTTTCATTTTTTAACATTAAAGAATTGTACCAGTTAGTAATAGTAAACACCTTTTCATTTGTAATAGATAAAGCATTGTTGTTTATATAATTTTTACATTTACATGCCCATATAGTACCCTAAAACAGTTATGATGAACACTGGCCTACAAAATCTCCATGATTTCTGGTTTTCCAGCTTGGGAGCTCTGAAACCACCTAAAATGTGTAAAAACTGCTTCCATGAAAAGAGGTGCGACAGTATTTTTTATTAAACCAGCCCTAAGTGCGTTTTCAAGAGAGTTTTAAATACTGCAATTTAAATACTGCAATAGCCTCTCGGATAGAAGTGGAACAAAAAGTAGCAGTCGACCTAAGAGATCTCGTACACACTACAGATAGATCTATGTTTAATTAAATTGGAAATATGATGTTGTATAAAAGTATAAAATACAAATCAAATTCAAAACACTACTGTGACTTCTGGTCGTACCACTCCTTCCTTGTTGGTTCAGGATATTGGTGTGGCCTAGGCAGGCCACAGATGCATGAAATAAATACAAACCTAGAAAATAAAAAAATGTATGGTTACTTTAAAATTATTAAAAAATCATAGCATTGTAAAATGAATTGCATTTAAAAAATGTGACCGCTATGAACTTGAGAATTGCAATAATGTATTTTAAAAATAGTTTAATATCTTTTACACTGAAGATGCTGAAAATATAAAGGCTTCTAGCCTGTTGAATGATTAAAAAAAACTTGCTTATTCTAATAAAAAAAAAATTATTACCTTAATCATAGGTATAAAAATTAATATTTTAATATTATTAAAAACTTTAATATTACACTACTAAAGCTAACAATCAACAAAAACTGTAATTTTGCATAGTCAGCAATTTTATTTCTAAATTACCTTTATGTGTACTAAAAATATTGAACAGGAAATGAGAAGAATAACAGTTTAGTGTGGTAATGCTTCTACATCTTCAATTTCAATATTTTTAAGTGCTTCCAATGTGTGTATCTGTGTTTATCATATGTTTATCATTATAGACAAACAGACATTATTAGCTGTCTGTTTTGTACTTCAATATTGAAAAACCATTGGTCTGATCTACATCAAATTTTCATATAATTTTGGGTTTCAAAACATATGGCACCACCTGCTCCGATGTTGTGCTAATCTAGATGATTATTGAATTCAAAAACATACCATATTAACCCTGGTATAAGCCCACAACATTGGACATAGAATCTTAGTCAATGTATGATATGGATATATACCCTTGTATAAGCCCACAACATTGGACATGGAATCTTAGTCAATGTGTGATATGGATATCTACCCATGTATAAGCCCATAACATTGGGCATGGCCCTCATTCTTAGTCAATGTGTGATATGGATATACCGTTGTATAAGCCCATAACATTGGACAAGGGATCTTAGTCAATGTGTGATATGGATAGACAAGTATAAGCCCGCTATTCTTGAACATGGAATCCCAGTCAATGTGGATGTGGATATATACCCTGGTATAAGCCCACTACATTGAACATGGAATCCCAGTCAATGTGGATGTGGATATATACCCTAGTATAAGCCCACTACATTGAACATGGAATCTTAGTCAATGTGTGATATGGATATATACCCTTGTATAAACCCACAACATTAAACATGGACAGTGTGGATGTGGATATATACCCTAGTATAAGCCCACAACATTGAACATGGAATCACAATCAGTGTGGATGTGGATATATACCCTAGTATAAAGCCTACGGCATTGAACATGGAATCCCAGTCAATGTGGATGTGGATGTATACCCTAGTATAAGCCCACTATCCTTGAACATGGAATTCTATCAGTGTGGATGTGGATCCTAGTATAAGGCCACTAACCTTGAACATGTAATCACAGTCAATTTTTTGACTTATACCAAGGTTTTGATATGTATAAAACCAGTCAAATGCTGGATAGGCTTATATCGATTCAGTAGAGTAATTATTAAAATGACAGTAAGCCTAGGTAGTGTCTACCGGTACTTTTATTTTAAGTTCTGCCCTAGTTTGTAATCATTTAAGAATATGTTCAGACTCAATGATTAAATCAAGGAAAAAGTATTCAGCGTATGATTTTGTCTGAACTAGCTGGCGATTATTGTAAATCACTAATCCGGAGCGTAACTTGTGCTTCCTGCGAATTAGCATCAGCTACGCCTCGTATACTAGAAGGTTTTGAATTTTGTGTTTGGTGTTCTCCACTCAGAATTCATATTCAGTCTACATTGGCCAATCAATTACAGATGACTGGTTATAGGAAAAGTCATTGGCGGCAATTTAAGAATGCTTTTGGCTTGCACTACTGTATGTCTTGTCTGTATACCGTGGTGGTTATGCTGCAGAATAGCTTATGGCTAGCTTACACTACCCATGGAGGTATAAGCCATGAATCGGAACATAACATTAAAAAAAAATCATCCAAAATTACAACTGAAGATGTTGTCTTCATCCATTACCGGTAGTCCTTTTTTCCTCCATTTTAGATGATAATGATATCAGCTATTTCCAACAAAAATAGTAATTTACTATAATGGATGGATAGCAGTATGAAAAGCTGTCAGTTTTAATTAAATAGTTGTTTGTATAGGGAGTTCCATTGTTCATTATTCTATTATTATGAACACAACACTTTAACCAACCATAATTAAAAGAACAGCTATCACAGTTCTGTTATTAATATTTAGAATTCATATGAAATTCGGGCACACTTTCCCACGGTCCTGGTGGGCGTGGTTTCCCGTTTGGTTCTGGCAAGCAAAAAAAAAAAAAGAAAAAAGGTTATTTTCCTATTTTTTGCATACTCTGGTGACCTATTTGCCTCAAATTTAAGTCTATGTATGCTTTTGGGGGTCAATTTTATACCCAGCACTCCTAATATAAGGGGGCGCAACCACATTTTGCTGGTAATTGGGGCGTGTGCGGGCTGCCCCCCCCCCCTCGCAAGCCTTGGCTCTGTAGGGATAAGGCCATCTTTTGCCTAATTTTGAAGTACAGTACATCTAGCATACAGTATAAACAGGGCACCAGAGGTTATTTTATATGTTCTCATGTATTACTAAGAATGAGAGGTACAGGAGCCAAAGTGGCCTTAATGATGGCCCAATTTTTTAAGCCCTGATGCTATTTTAGACTACTGCATTACACAACGAACCCACCATCAATTAACATTGGGCCATATTAATGGGGTTAGTGTGATGTTTAACACCTTCTTTAAATGGGCCATTATTTTTCATGCATCCTTCAAATCACTCCATGTTAATTAGGTGTTAATAGTTTAGAACCACTTGTAGAGAAGTTCCCTAAGGCTATGTTCAGACTCAACAATTAAGTGGCAGTAGCGGATCCAAGTGGGGTCCTGGGAGGTCACGTGACCCTCCTTGGTGAAATTTTGAGGGTCACAAAGTCTGTGTGACCCCTAATAAATTTCAAATAATAAAATGTGATTTACTTATAGTAATTAAATTTAAATTCTCATGGCTTAGGAAATGTTTATATTCAGCTGGAAGAACGCCTACTTACTGTATAAGGATTAACAGTGTCGCAATTTACCATAACTTTATTTCATACACTTTTGTTAAATTTACCCAGCGTGATCTTAAATGAGCCAGGGGAGTTGACCTTTTTTTTGCCAACCACGCAAAAAAGTACGACCCCCCCCCCCCCTTTCGGTGGATCCTGGATCCGCCCCTGAGTGGAGTGTAACCATGGAGGAAAGAAAAGTTTCTCTATGGTGTAACGTTTGTGGCATATGATTACCTGTGTCTGAACTAGCCGGTCTTTAGCGTAAGTCCCTAATCCGGAGCGTAACTTGTGCTCCCTGCAAACCCCAGTTTAGCGTAAGCTACTGAGCTACTCCTCATACCTGAATGGTTTTGTCCTTGTGTTACACATTGTCCAATCACAATTTGCAATCAGTCTGTATTGGCCAATCAATTACAGATCACTGGTCATTGAAAACCCCACTGGTGGCAATTTTAAAATATGACTTGCGCTATGCCTTGTGTTCGAACACCTTAGTCGTTACGCCGCAGATTAGCTTCCGCCTTAAGCATTCTAAGTTTATTGATTGCTAGTTGGGATAATGTGGAGGCAATTGGCCTTGTGTTTTGGTTTAATTCGATCTCTGCAAAGATACCTGGCTTGTATTCTTAACAGGTTGTGTTTGCTATACAGTATTTCAACCTGAAATGCAATTAAACCAGTGTAAGAACACTTGACTCTCTATAAACCAAAAAGAACAAAATCGATGGTCCAAAAGATGGTCGGTTTTAGGAGTGCTGACTAATAAATTGTGTTTGTTTTATTTTCAGGTTAATCTGGTTAAAGAGTGTCCATTCTGGAGTGACTCTGCAAAGTGCAAAAAAGAACAGTGCAAGGTATCCCCATGTAAAGATGTAAGTAGATACTGAGATGAAAGGCTCTGGATTAAAACTATGGGTTCCAAAGTGACTGCAAAAGTACTATTTGCTTCGAGGCTGCACCCCTCAGTATATATTTGTTCTACATAATGGATTGATACTTTCTTGTTCATTGATTGGTTTCGACCCCGTGTGTATGGTACCAGTGAGAGTTCAGTTCAACACTGAACACTGCAGTACAAGCGCCGGGTCACATCAGTCTTTTACTATTTACGGATCCGTAAACATTACTTTGGTGGAGGGATTATGTTTGATCACGTGACACGCTTTTAACCAATCAGTGAACAAGGATAAATCAATCCAGTATATAATATAAGTTATTGATCCTGAGGAAATATCCAGGATTTTAGGAAGGGGTTTGCCTAATGGTAGAAAGCAACCACATCATGTTGTGAAGTACAGTTTGATTTAAAGGGGAATTCCTTCCAAAATCCACCAAAATTAAATTTCTTTGGAAATTTACGTGTTACTATTTCTAAACTAATAAACGTGTTTAGTTACCTTTATACTTCTGTAACTGTATTCTTGAGTAGATAATAGTAACATCTAGAATATTTTTATTTTTCTACACAGAATTCTGAAATGTACTTTTGGTCATTGTGAAATGCAAATTCAAAACTAAAAATGCTAATTCTACATTTTACATTATTATCACAAAATATTAATCAAATAATTAATTTTCCATATTTATCTACATCAAACTCTCTGACATTACAAACATTTAAAGGCTCATTCCTTCCAAAATTCTATGTTGTCAAAAAAAAAAATATTCTAGATATTAATATTTTGTATTGAAATCTTTAAATGTAATACTGACCTGCCATGTGTATGTCATAATATTATTTCAAAACATCTAAAAAATGCAAAATTTATTATATCCTAAAAAATACAGATGAATAAGCCTCAAAGAGTTTGATAATAATTATTAGGTTTTTCTACCTGAGCATAAAATTAAACAAGTATACAGGTAAATAAACATGTTTATTTTTTAGAAATAATAAACAGGTAAATTTCCAAAGAAATTTAATTTTGGTGGTCCACAGATCTATATTCTCATCAAAGACAACTACTTTTTTATTTCTTCTACAGGAAGATGTGCCTTGTGGCTTAAGGAACGATGTAGAAAAAAAAAATAATGTAAGCATTTTTTTTTTACTATTATAGTCTAAATATTGATTTCTAAATCAAAGATGTCGAGCCAAACCAAATGAGGCATAAGTTGCAATTGCTAGTTTTCCACAATAGACAGAAATGTAAAAATGGTCAATTTTTTCAAATTTTATTTTATTTCAAAAATATACAATCAACTTTCATACTACCTTAACAATTTTCAGATATATGATCAAAAATGTTTAAAAATGCAATTTGAAATGACCTTGCTTAGTTATGTATACTGATAAACAATTTGCAAATTTAGTTTTCTCAAAATTTACATTTTAAATGTTCGAATTTCAATTGTTCTTAACTTTGCAACGAAACATTGTATGAAATTATTTTTTTTTCATTTTTCATGTTCAAGATAATAATGTGTAGTTTTATAATCCATAAAAAACTCAATTTTCAATTTTCCAGCTTATGCCTCATTTGGCTTGGCTCTGCCACATATGGAAAGTTTTGAGTAATTAAAGCTGTTGCAATTAACAATAATAATTATTGTTTTGTAGAGTGAACATAAGAAGGAATGTGTTTGTGGCAACGATGATGCAATATGTCACAGTCATTGTAAAGCAAGTGTAGGAACAATAAGTAATGCAGTGAGTTTACCATCGTTTATTGTGTTCTCCCAATTGAAAAATTTATACTGGTAAATTTGTCCAAAAAACATGACTTGTCAGACGTGGGCTTTCAGTTGGTTTTGGCCCTACGCCAAATATCTACATACTAAAATGTTAGCAACGTTTGGTTGTGTGTTTGTTCCTTAACTACTCCCAGGTCCTTGCCCCGATCTCCATCAAACTTGGTGGATGGATGCAAGTTCACCGCGATATTGCCCTTGAGAGGTTCATTTTTTAAAGGTCAAAGTCACTGGGGTCAAAGGTCAAATAACTGTTTTTCACTACTCCTTGTTCCCATCTTGGACAAACTTGGTGAACACTGAAAGCATTTAAGTTGAGACGGAGTCAAAGGTCAAGGTTACGTCCAGGTAATTTGACTAGTAACTGTAAATCCTCTTTGTGCATTCCAGTATTCTCTGTAATATTAAAGAGTAAAGGAGGGAAAAAATATTTAAAAATCCAAATTATATCATAGTTATTTTTCAATAAACACAATTGTTACTTATAAATTGCAATTTTTACCATTAAATTTGATGACTAAAACCATACTCAGGAGAACACTACAAAATTTTAAAAAAATATCCATATGCTTTGGAAAAAAATTTATTGGAAAATAGTGAAAATCTGAAAAGCAGTAAAGAGGGAAAAATTCCTCTGACGAAAAGCATGTGATGCCCTTCCCACTTGACAATTAACAATGGCAATGAATTTCACAGTGTAAGTACAGCAACCATAAATGATTGCGCCCATCAGATTATAACTGCCAAGATGCACATTAAAGAATGGTTGTGTTCAAACTTAACTTGAGAGAGTGCATCCATTGCAATTATTAGAAGTCATGTTGCAATTTGTTAACAAATGTAAAAATAAAATATAAATTCTAAATTGACTGATTAGGTTATCAGGGAATATTTACTACATCATCAGCTATGAACTTTGAAATTATAAAAGGTTTTCCTGTTTATTGTAGGCATTATAGAATATACTGTACTGTATTACATTTTTAGATATACTTAACACATCCAGAAATATTATTAAACTGGTTAAACTATCAAACAGTTGTGAATGACACTGTAGCTTGGTGGTTAACATGCTTGCCTTTCAATCCAGAGGTCCTGGGTTCGAACCATGCTGCTCACCATTTTCTTTTCCCTGCCCTAACAAACAGTGTCACTCCCAAAACTTAGATTAGGAAGCATGACATAATTCTCATCCTGTAATGTCTGTTTTCCTGGCGACCATAAATATCAAAAATGGCGATTTAAAATGCGTTTTCGATTGTTAATTTTGAAAAATAATTATTTTTAAAACCATCGACAGCAAAATGGGGGTCACTTTCGATGCTAGTCTTGATGTCAAAAAAAGTTAACGATATGGATCATTAAAGTTAAACTGAGTCGAACTTTAACAATTTGGATCATCGAAGTTGGGTGCTTATGAGGCAACATCAATGTCCTGCGCAGCATTTAAGTCATGGGCCTAGATATAAATAGCACATTTTTTTTCACTTTTTTACATTTTGTGAGTTAACTTGCTTCAGAACATACAATATACAATTATCTAACTACTATATAAAATGTGTAGTCTAAAAGTTATTCAAATTTGTTTTAAGGCAATTTTAACGCTTCACGAAAGTATAAAAATTTTGTTTTGCACAGCGTAGTAAATAGCAGAAATTTAGCGGCCCAGCGTGACTTTTATCTTTAAATTTTTAACTTTTTTATAATGATTAGAAATGCTGTTTCAATTCAGTGTTTTTAGAATTACAATCGACTGGAAATAGGCTTAACTGGAAATAAAACTTTCTGATGGAGTATGACAAATAAGAATTGTAAAAATGTTTGCTTACATCGGGAATTTTTATGTTTGTTTTATTTATACAGTACACAAGACAGGCCAATGAAAAGGTCTGCTCATCTGAATGCATTGTTGAGACTGCAGAAGAAGAACGCCTGGGGGCGTTGGACAGCAGTATAAGTGACACAAGCCTTGAGGCTTTCAAATCATGGCGGGTTCATGATGACGCCAAACATGACTTCTGTGTTCGTGAAGGTATTACAGAGTTTTAGATTTACATGTCGACTATTTCAATTACTTTATTGAAAACAAAACATACAAATATACATTGGCACCAAAAGAAGCGGGCACTTGTCTATTTAGTCGCCAAGTAATAATATTGATAATAGTAAAATAATAATAATGAAACACTGACTATAACAAGATAGACACTTTGACACTCACACACATACACACATCCACATACGTGCACATACAAAAGAACAAAGAGTTCAAGGCAACATGGCAAAACCACCAAATTGTCGCACAGAAAGTTATTGAGAAATAAGCAAATGAACAACAGGAAATATGTGAGGTCTCACCACAAAATGAGTCTCTTGGTAAGAAAATCAAAAATTGAGTTATTAGTGCCATCTAATAGACCATAATATAAGCTACAATCTACATTTTAAATGACATTCATTGGATAAGTAGATCCCAAGATATGAGCATTTGAGATTTTCAGGTATGGAATTATGGTTTTGAGAAAATTGCAAATAAAGCAATCTAAAAATAAACAACTAAAACACTAAAAATCTCAGAAAATCTGCATGAAGGACACTTTCCTGCATGAAAACTGACCTAAAAAGTTCATTATAATGAAATATATGTACCATAGTACTCGTAATTGATTAAAACTAAATTTCTCAAAAATTTGACTTCAGACCTATTTTGGTGATTATCTCAATTTGATCTCAACTACGATGCGACTCATTTTGTGGTGAGACCTCACATATAAGCAAATACAATGGAAATTCTTGTTCCATAACTTTGGTTAAAGATGACTAATTTGATAATTGATCTCTCATTTTAAAGCTTACAACAAATGGTTTCAATTTTAACTCCATTTTTCAGTTTTACAACTTGGTGGGGATGTGCCCAATATGAGTTTGTGATTAGACAACGTCATATTTAAGCTTTGCACATGTTATCAATTAGCAAAAAGCTGTGCTACTGGCCATTCGTTATAATTTTAATTTTTGTATAGTGTAAAAAAAATATTAGTTATGAAATAAAAGATGCTTTACTATACAACTTTACAATAACATCATTAAATACACTAAATTCTATCCTGAATTTTTTATCTTTGATGTTTCATCAATTTGAGAATGTTATTGAAAAGACTCTTTTGAACTAATATAAAATATTTTAAGTTGTGATCCAAAAAAGTCAAGACTGTAAGAAGATGAAATTTTATTTACACATTTAGATACATAATTTTTCACCAACTAACAGCGATGTAAATTCGTAAGTAAAGATATGATGATCGTGGGCATTAACAGGGATGAAGGATCTTGTGAGCTACCAAATTACAACATCCTCAAAGAACTGGTCCTGCACACCCTGCTTGGGTTCACTGTTACATAACCAAGCTAAAACTGTTACTACACATGGTCATTGTATTGATACTTATGATTATGCCTTGCTTTTAGCCAGTGAAACATCAAATATAATTTAGGCATTTATATTGCACCAATTTGAATTCAAATTGAATCATCAAAGGCGCAGAGTGGACTAGAGGTTTCACAGTCAATAACCTGCTTCTCGCCTAAAGTTATGTCATGTTATATGCAGCTACTACATTTGGGCACATCCTTCTGTCCACGCCTGGGGCCGTTTATGAAGAAGTACACCGGGGTTACCCCGTAATCGTCTCGAAAGATGTACTGTGTTTTTTATAGTGCACATGCACCATTTGTGTACAATGGGCACAATGGGTACAATGGTTTTTAGCCCTTATCCAAGAAGACTTGTTCCACCACCAGAACCATAGAACCATGGTGCAAGTTGGCCTCGAACATGTGTTGTTATTTATGCATGGTTCACGGTTCCCCGCTCGGCCATACAACTCGCACAATATGCAGACTTGTATGTAATTTCATTTCCATACTACTTGACTTTTTTATCATATAAAATTAATAAAACAAAACAGCAAGTTAATTTTTTTAAATCAATTTTGATGAATTTGGTCATGTTGATGTTACAATAAACTTTAAGTTGACCTGTTGTGTTTCGACAGAGCAGAGATGGATGGTGACATTCCGCTGACTTTTGGCCATTAATTATTTCAATTTTTTCATTCCAATATTTTGCTGATATAGTAAGTTATGAATAAAAAATAAAATTGTTTTTACTTAAAGGTTGCTAGAAGTCTACTTTCCGAGTCTTTTATCTAGTTTCTGTACATATTTTTATACAACAAAATATTATTTAATAGAAGTAAAAGAATGATTTTTTTTTATATTGTTTCAGATGAATCATCTGAGCATGCTCAGTTTTATGATTTGACAATCAACCCAGAACGGTACACCGGTTACAAGGGCAAGGCAGCCCATCGTGTCTGGAACAGTATTTATGAAGAGAACTGCTTTAAGTAAGTTTTAAAACAAACTCTCCTCTCTTGCATATTGTTTAAGTACGTGTATCCACACCACTTTTTTATAGCCTCCCCCCCCCCTAAAATTATCGCTCAAAAATAAAAATTTTCTTGCAAGGATAACACAAACATGGTGCAAAAACACATAATATAATGCATATAACCTTTTTTTCTTGTCAAATTTAAAATCACAAGCATGTCCACCCCTTTTCCCAAATTGTGTACCCCCCCC
>JAOTQE010099932.1:0-13984 GCA_025631205.1 Nesometra sesokonis
CAGTACAGCTTTAGGGCCTAACCAGAAATGATTACCGCACAACCAAATCGCAAGTTTTTATAACGTTGGCCAGACATGCAAATTTTGGGGAATGCTATACATGCCTTAGTTAGCCTTTGTATCTTTTATTAGTGAGGTTTCGCAAACGTACGAAATACGAAAACGAAAACGGATATGTCACACTTCAATTTTTGAAAATTCATGTGTTCAAAAATATATCATATTTTCTACCTATGAATTGTTGATGATCGTCGTAAAATACTGACCAACCGTCACAGATATTTAAGATGTTCTATTCAAATGTTAAAAGAATGTATGACGTATCCGTTTTCGTATTCGTATTTCGTAAGTCTGCGAAACCTCACTATTGTTACGCCTGGCCAGTATGTGTCTAATTATATATTTTTTGGGGTCAATTTTAGACCCGGTACCTCTAATATAAGGGAGGCGCACCTATTGGCGATAATATTGGGGTGGGAGCGACTGCTCCACACCCTAAATCTCTCATTATGCTTGCGTTCCATTTGAAATACACCAAACGGCATAAGTTACAATCAAAAACCCATTTGCTTTGTTTCCTTTTATCTTTTATTTACTTTATTGTAAAGCGAGTTATCAAGTTAAAGTTATTACAATAAGATAACTTAACTATAATAATAAATTCAATTTAATGTTTATTGTCAAATATTCTGTGAAATAAAAGAGGATACGGTACATAAAATAACAAGAGTGACGCTGTAGCTTAGTGGTTAGCATGCTTGCCTTCCAATCCCGAAGTTCTTTTAACTCAACAGGCCTCGTAATGAGACTTGGTTTTGGCGAGAAAACTCGCTGTGGACATGACACGAAAAAACGTAAAATGGAAATCCAATGGTATACACTAGCTACACTCTAAATTATAATGGTTAAAAATGAATTATTTTTTGTAGTGTATAGGGAACCCTTAAGAAGAACCCTTAAAATTTACATTAAGAACCTTTTAAGGTTCACTAATGGATCTTTAGAACCTTCTTGAGTTCGCAAACGAGTCTTTAAAACCTTTATAGGTTCGCCAAATCTCTTACGAGTACCACGTTTAAAAATAAAACCTTTTCGGCGAGAGTTTCATATAAAGTACAACAACCATTTTGAACCATTATTTTTTTAGAGTATATAACCACAACTTTCACCAGCTCAGTTTTCGCAGCAACAAGAGGGACCAGCGATAAGGAACTGCAGTATATCCGTGCGGTATCATATACCTCCGAAAAGCGTCTGAAAACGTCATTAAATCGAAACATAATACGTGCATGTGTTAAAACTAAATGCGCATGTGTAGTCAATTAATGGGCGTAGCGGACTCTTGGGACCAATAAAAAATTCACTAATGTAGAAAATGAGCTTCTCAGGGACAGATGTGCGTTTACGGATTAGAGACAGTGGTTAACTGAGAGTAAGCGGCATGGCCGAACGGTTAAGTGCACAGTCACCGACACATTTAATCATCATGAGTGTGCAGTTCAAGTGCCAGATCTGACCAATTCATAATACTTACGGTATTTTTTGCTCCTAAACTGCATCAGGTGATTCTGATGTTCATTTCAACATTAACTTGTCAGAGTTTGTAGTCGTAAATTATACAAGTTGGAGGGGGAAGAGTGTGTTGTATCTATAAACGATGACATGGTGGTTTCAGAAATAAATCTGACGATCTCTTTATATATCAAATTACAAATTAAACAAATTTAACAACTAGATAGAAATAAGTTTGGTTGCGGGGAAGTTTTTGTACAAAATATTTCTTGTTACATGAACGATTTGTATAAAATCCAGTGATACTCTGTATAATAGTAAAACTGGCCTACCAAATTTAGAATACGACCAAGACATACAGTTGTTACCACAAATTAACAGAAGGATCCAAGTGGACCTTATTGAAATGTACACAATTCTTAGAAAATTTGAAAATGAGGATCCGAACCTATTTTCCAAGAAACATGTACAATAGTACCAAGTACCAGAGGGAACTTTTGTATTCAAAAAGAAAGTTAAGGTAATATCTCAAATGTTGTAAAGACTTTTTCTCGCAACAAGTAATGAATGTGGGATGCTCTCCTTGCTTTTGTTTTACTGGCTCTCTCTGTACACCTTCAAAGAAAGATTACACCGAAGCTATACAAATTATTTAGGCAAAGCATTCCAATATCAAGCATTTCAAGTACTAAAGAGTAAACACTTTCCTAGACTTGTTCCAAGTCCGTATATTTTTAAAAGTGTTTCATGAAATGCGCCACCAGTGGATGATAAAGTTTTAGTGGGTGAGGATTGTTGTTAATATACAGACTTGTACAACAGTGAATGAACTTGTGTTGAGAATGGAAGTACCAGATAACATGACGTAATGATTAACGTGCCGTATTTGGATAATTAGGACACAGAGTTAACCAATCAATGGTTCTCCTGTTCGAACCATGAATGCTGCTATGGTCCATGCGAGAGCCTGAGATACAATACATTAATTAGGGCCTAGGCCTTGTGTTCGCTGATCGTGGTAAGTCTGAGAACATATCTTAGGTGTAACTAGACAGGCCTACTACGATTTAATGGCAATGGTGAGAGAACTAGGCTAGATAACCACAAACAATATGTTTTAGCAGTCGATCGCTTGTGGGAAAAGGCCTAAACTTTATGAATCTACCGGGTAATTGTCATAACTGCATATTCCACTTTTTCGAGTGGATTAGCCAATCACATGCAACTGAAACTAGGCAAGCGGATAATTATATGCCCATGAAATCGTGGTGTGAAATCATGTGACATTGAAGTATTTACCAAGACGGTGATCTAAAATCGGAAAAGTATGGCGATCCTCCTGCTATGGAACGCAATGGGTGCCTTTTAATCGTCATTTACGAATTAAACCTTATCACCGTCTTGAACCAAGTCTAGCACTTTCCATTTATGAAATTGATTCTTTTTATGTAAAAGCGTTTAACATACTCTAAAAAAAATTCTGCGAGTGATTTCTATTAAACTATGTTGAAAAGTACATAATATACATGTAGGCATATGTTTGATTATGAAAATTGTTATTTTAAAAATTGTTCCAGCGATTGGAACATTCAGATTGGTGTTTTGATGGAGTTTGGGACTAGGTTACACACAATGGAAATCTGGTTACTATTACAGATAAAAAAAACAGAATATGAAGCATGTCATGGAAAATCACCAAGTTGTCGCAAAATTGAGTTGAATGTTGAAATCAAATTATACTTGTAAGATTGGAAATTAGGGGTCAATTATCCAAATCGGACATCTAAAACCAAAGTTATGGAATAAAATAGAAACAAAAACCTCCTGGAGGTTGCTTAGTGGCGCGGTCAGTTAAGACTATAATCGTTTAACATGACCATTCTAATAAAGCGAAGGTCGTGAGTTTGATTCCAACTGCGGGCAACACATGTTTGTTTTTGTCTTATTCTTTTCAAAGTTCAAAGTTCAAAAAAAGAATTAGTATGAACGTACGAACATTCTAAATATTTAAAATAGTTTTAAGCTAATTTTCTATACCAAAAACTACAAATATATCTTTAGAACTTTAATGTAACGTATCCCACTAGTTGTAATTAATAATGGAAGAATGCATTTACAACCCGGAATCGCAGTGGAAGCGCGGACCTGGTGAGCGGTCGTTGTTGTTTATTTGCTTATTTCTTTGCGACAACTTAGTGGTTTTCCATGCCTTTCCCCAGATTAACCTACTTTACATTCTTTTCTTATTATAAACTTTTAAAATATTCTTTTCATTTAAAAGATATGCTTTAAAAATATTCTTTTCATTTAAAAATATACTTTGATATACACTCTTTGGTCTATTGCAGTATACAAGTTAAACTCGGTCTATGAACTTCAGATCGACTGGCTCTCCTGGGATAACGAGCAGTTTATTTGTAATTTCAACCGTTTTTGTTGGTACTACATCAAATTGCCGTATAATCTGTAAGATTTGAAATTTATAGAGATTACCTCTACTTAATATATAATATAAATGTACTGAAGCACTTCAACAAATAGGCCTGATAGAGTGGTTAAGTATTGACTACGTATGTGTGAATTAAATTTAAAGTTCAGGTATCTCCTGCAAACCAACGACTTACCTCGGCTAACAGTAAGTGCAATTCTTGTTCTGCGAATCTACGTCCTTGATTAAAAATAAATAAAATGTAAAATTAGTAGTGGAAAAGATTTTTGAAGTAGGCCATATGTATTTTACGTTCACGTGGCCGATCACCACCACATCAAGAAGCTTATGCCCAACCTTCACTCAAAAACGAGTTAGCGAAACGACTCACTGATCGGAGGCTGTTATCCACAAATGAATTAAGTAACGATACCAAACATTAGGTCTCAGACCAGACTACCAAAAAATCTTGAAAAAAAGAATTTTCCTTATTTCAAATTTTCATGTTATCTGATTTTTGGTTAAAAATTATTACATAAAATTGTCCTGAAAATTATAATAAATACATAAAGTTGACACAACATTATAAGAAATATTTAAAAGTCATCTCAAAATTAATAAAAACAAAAATCCCCACTGCCGACCGACCAAATTTTTAGAATTCTGTGCTTGGGCAAAAATGAGACATAAGTCGCAAATGCTAGTTTTCCACAATAGGCAGAAATTTTAAAACGGTCAATTTTTTTATAATTTTATTTTATTTCAAAATATACAGTTCATACATACCTTAACAATTTTCAGATATATGATCACAAAATTTTCAATAAATGCAATTTAAAATGACCTTGCTTAGTCAATGTATACTGATAAACAATTTTCAAATGTAGTTTTCTCAAAAAAAAAATTTAAATGTTCGAACTTCAATTGTTCATAACTTCACAAGGTATCATTGTGTGAAACTGATTTTTTTTTGGCATGTTAAAGATAATAATGTGTAGTTTTATAATCTATAAAAACCTTAATTTTTAATTTTCCAACTTATGTCTCATTTGGCTTGGCTCTGCCACAGATTTGTTTCAAGAAAACCCACCTATGCACATCCTGGTACCAAATCCAAATGGAAGAGAGGCAAAAGGATGAGGACCTTTGACATTTCCTGTTCTATCCCACCGTTCTGGTCGAAACTCAAGTGGATCCTCATAGATTTCTGGATCTTCTAACATCGGAAAAAACTGTACTGCAATGGTTGTCTTAAAGAAAAAAGTAATTACATTTTACATTTATTTCACAAAATTAAATGACAATGTCAGCAGTAATAGAATTTGGTCGAGGTTGATATAGACGTCTATACAGACGTACGTCTATATCTCCTTAGGTATGACCAATGACCATATCGTAAAATCGTCTTGGCAACCCTGAACTTTAATTCTGCGTCGCAAACATGAACGAGTTTATTTTTTTTAAATGCAACCACAGATAAGATAGGCCTATATAATGCACAAAGTACTATTTGTTCACATTTCTTTTCTCATATCGATGGAGTTCTCAATCTTTATATATCTTCTCAATATATTAACAATACGCCAGTCGCATATTTGTGTTCAATGTATTTAATTTTAAGTACCATAAATAATATAATTTAAGTTAGCATACGCCGTGTTGTTCTGTCTATCATGTCGTGTGCCATACTCTAAACTAGTAGCAGATTTATTATTTATTATTATTTATTTAATATATTTGCATTACTTATGACTTAGGCCACTTTATGCTGTACTCGCTGGTAGATGCTAAGCTGCAACGATACCGTAGCATTTGAAACATAAAATCTCACTTAATTGTAACATATTTTCCTGATTTTGTTAAACTAGAATCATTAAATAATTATTACTGAACAAGTAGGTATAAAAATCAATTCACATAAATACAAAATATCCTGAAAATTTAGCAAAATGTTCTACAGCTCTATTCACTAACCTATCCTGGCTAGTGCAAATTGTGACTACGAAAAATTGATCATCCCCACCGTTCTTTCAAATAGTAATTCGTAAAATGACACGGTCTTTTTTTTTCAACCTATCAACATGAAACTTACATGTGCAGAATCTATGAATATTTATAATTCTTTCTTTGAAAGGTACTGGCAGCTATTCCATTGGAAAATGCTTAAAAGGGCGACTTTAAACAAAGTGCACACATTTGGCCTTCTACTCAGGTAGCGGTCGGGGTAGTGGCAAATTTAAAATGCAAAATGACAGGAACTTTTTTGATCTTTTGAGAGTCTAATATAAACAAGATCTTGCACAAATAAATAAACATATCCAACGTACAGTGTTCTTCTACAAGGAATAACTGAGAAACGGTGATGTCAATACAAATTTTGGCGGTTTTCATGAAAATATTAGCCCGCGGACTGCGTGGATCCTGCTGTGAACGGCTGTGTGAGTTGCTTGGTCACTAAAGTTGATCGATAGAACCATAAGTGAGTCCAATACTACGGTACTATATTAAACATTTGAACCCAATGACTACCAAGTGAAAAGCCTGCAAAAATGTAGCATGGTGGTGTTAATTTAATAGCATTAGTCTTTTAACAAACTTTATCTATTTTTATGACCACTTACTAAACTTTAGCTCAAGTCAAGATCAGTGCCAACCCCTGAAAGTGACATGTTTGTGATACATTAATGTGAGCTCAATCAGATAATTTTAAACATTTGACCCTAATTAACTCCAAGTTACATTTGAGCAAGTGGGTATGTAGGGGTGTCAGTGGTTCCTAATGATCAAGTATAATTGTATTGATGTAGTCGTTTAACTACAGTTTATCCTATCGACCTCTTGATGACCTTTGACCCCAAACTGGACGACCACTTATGATGAAATGCATTTTATGCTTATATGATCAATTTGGCCTCGTGACCTGCAAGTGACCCTTGACTCCAAGATTAGATGTGTTGAGTTGTCAGAGGTTGGCCAATTTTAATTGCATTAATATAGTGTTGTGCAATAGCTGCTTTTTTAATTTTTAATCTAATGAGCACTTAACGAACTTTGAACCCAAGATCAATTAACACCAACTCTAGAGAGTACCTCAACAGATCTTATACTGACATTGTCTAAAAATTTGAAGTAAATCGAGGGAGCATTTGTTGAGATATGGATGGAGACAGACACACAGAGGACGGGGCACAGAGGCAGCTCATTACAATACACTCTCCGTCGTGTGTCGAGGATAATTACAAGAAAACAATTATAAACTATTTCATTAAAGTTCTCATTAACACAAGCAGGAGGTAATCAGCATTCAAAACACCTATAAGAAAGAATTTGAAACAAACAACAAAAAGTAGGAATACGCCAGTGGTGGGTTGATGGGGCATCCAAGGGTTCACATAACAAAAACATAAATAATCCCACATCCGCCCGTAACTATCACCTATCATTGATTTATTAGAAATTTTTAAAAATCTGCTACATAAATTTCAGGATCTACCACTTGACGTTACACCATTGGTTTAACTTACTCTTGCGGGAATACGATATCCCTGAAGTACAATGTCTTCATCAAGTTTTCTTGTTAGTCCATTGATAACTGGTTTCATTCTGCATAAATAATAATATTAATAATAATAATAATAATGATAATAATGATAATAATAAAAAAAAAAAAAATAATAATAATAATGATGATGTTAATAACAACAACAACAATAACAATAACAATAACAATAACAATAACAATAATAATACACAGGTTTTTATAGAGCGCTCTATACAATGAAGTCTCAGAGCGCTAGCTAAGCTGTGTCATTATCTCTCTCCAAAAAAGATGACACTTCAGATGTTTTTGAAGGCATCGAGAGATGTCTCTTTGCGAATGAAAAATGGAAGGTCATTTCAAACAGCAGGAGAAGTAACAGTAATTTATCTTGATCCATATTTAGAATTTGATCTACAGCATTTAAGGAGATGTTCAGAAGACGACCTAAGTGACCTCTGAGGAGAATGTCTAGAAATGAGACTAGAAATATATGAGGGAGATTTCCCTTGCAAAGCATTGAATGTAAGACAGAGGATCTTAAACTGAATACGTTTCTTGACTGACAACCAATGGAGATCACGCAAACAACAGAAAATAATAACTGAACATTGACGACACAGGACGTATGCAATATAGAAATTGTATAGGTATTACTTCTGAACTATATATTGTATATTGTATATATTGTATGTATATTAATTTCACAGAATTGCAGTCAAAATTTAAAGTCAAATACATTTAAAGCTCAGTCCTAAATATCAAATTTTGTTTGAAAAATAAACTTTATATATACCCATATATGGTAATGAAATGTCCGTGTATGGTTATGGTGTGATGACATCATAGTATTAGGAATATCAAATGTTTTTGTAACAGAGAATTTGATAGTCTGGACTGAGCTTTAGGCAAAATAATTACCTCATCGATTCTTTAATAACCTTCCTCATATATACCAACTTAGCTAAGTCGTCTTGAGTAATTGGTTTACCAACCGGCAATACATCGTGGATCTCTTCTCGAAGTTTAGTCTGTGTTTTAGGATTGTGGGCTAGCAAATATAGTGTCCATACAAGTGTGTAAGAGGTCTTTAAAAAAAAAAAAAAATAACAACTTAAGATTACAAAATCAAATACTAATCAAAACTTAAGTTGTACTCAGTGATTGGTTTCACAACCGGTAAGAAGTTTTTGACAAAGTGGAAGAGTTCAAAATTAAAATATGTAACAGCAAATGTCAAAACAACTGTAATTGTTTTTGAAGGTGGCTATTATAGTGCACAAGAGAACTATCAACAAGCTACCAACATGTTTGTTTTTTTTTCTTTTCAAGTATTGTACTAATTACTAACATAAAATTTATACAAATTAATCAAATATGAACCAATTGAAATAACTTCATTATTGGGATAATTTTCCAACAAAATCCTAAATTTTAAAATTGAATTAAACAAAAGTCCATAAACCGACAATATTAGATAGTTCCCTAACATAAATTAGCAAAGCATCGAGCTGTGAGTATATCAAAATAGGCAGGGTTGAAAAGCAGGTCTCGAGTTCGGTATGTCTGTAAGTCGAGCAAAAGCTGCCGGTACAGCTCCGATTTTTAGGTAGGATCTAATAACACAATAGTTTATAGTACCGTATCAATTGCGGCTCCTATGAGTTCGGAAAGGTTGCCAAAGATCTCTTCTCTTGTTAGATCACTATTGGAGATCAAAGCTCCCAAGAAGGTATCCGTTTTGAGTTCGGTACCCTGCTCTTTCGCCTTCATTAACTCGTCAACACGGTCCTCAATCAACTTCTTCGCTGAAATGTTAAAAATAATTTATTTTTAATTCAGCCTACATTTTCTGCGAGAGGATGATCATAGAAACAATTAAACTTTTTAAGCCCAAGGGTACGCGGCGCTTGTAACAACTGCGCTTCTTAGATAGGAACAGCTCAGTAAGATTCTAAATAAGTGTGTTTATGTACTTTCTTGTTGTCCGGATTTGCCTGCTGTCACAGTGGTCCACCTGTAGAAATTTAAACATGTGTTTACGTATGACCACAAGTCCGCATAGTGCTACTAGTCTTGTCAGTGTCTAGTATAATTATATCTCATTAAAATACCTGTGTACAATAGCAGAAGGTCACTCAGTGAGGTCTGCTGTCTCCCAGACCTCCAAATATTGCCTCCCTGTGCTAGTCCTGATACATCGTTAAGGGATGATTAATCCCTCCCAGGGCTTACAGAATCCGGACAAAAAATCATTAAGGGTACGTTTTCGTAACTTTTTGTCCGGATTCTTTAAGGCCTAGGGAATGATTAATCATCCCTTAACGAGCTTCCAATAGCCATGTATCAGGATAAGCACAGGCAGGCAACATTTGGAGGTCTGGGAGACAGCAGACCTCACTGAGTGACCTTCTGCTATTGTACACAGGTATTTTAATGAGATATAATTATACTAGACACTGACAAGACTAGTAGCAATGCGGACCTGTGGTCATACGTAAACACTTGTGAAAATTTCTGCTGGAGGTGGACCACTGTGACAGTAGCCCTAGCAATGCGGACTTGTGGTCATACGTAAACACTTGTGAAAATTTCTGCTGGAGGTGGACCACTGTGACAGTAGGCCTATCCGGACATAAAAAGTACATAAACACAGCCTAAGTCTAGACTTACTGACAGCGATAGTTGTATCCCAACCGGCAACATGTCGTCTCCATGCTTTAGTATTAAGACGTTTGTGGAGATTAGTGAATAAAAAGAGTTCCAGCGTAGTTCCAAACACTTCTTGGATTGCATCTATAAAATCTTGTGATTGCTGATCTATCTTGTCAGACAACAGACCAAGACGTTCATCTAATAACACTTGTACAACTCCTGTATAAGTAAAATAATGTATTAGCATGAAGTAACATCATACCAAGTGGTCAGAGAATTGAATACTTCCAGCGAAACTTGGGTGGTTTAAAAATTACACTCCAAGAAATGAGATACATACAAATCGAGTATTGATTGAATGTTTTTACATTCGTTATGTCATCCTTAGAGACTGAATCAAAACATGATGGCGCTAATTTTATTTCTTGTGGTATCTTACCTGAAAATATTTCAGTAGAATGATTAACTACATAAAACAGCAAATACATCACGTTCGTAATTTTCAGGGATTTATAGTCGGTCACTGTAATAAGTACAAAACTCCACTAAAACATCAATGGGGAGATAGAGGTTAAGAGATGTTGATGTGTTCATTACCTTCCATTGACCACTTAAATAATTCCCCTTCTAGATCCGGAATAATATTCTTCTTATCTCCTTCTGTTAACCTGATCCTTCTCAAACGATCAACGGTTTCACCAGTTATAGTGACCATGGCTGGAATAAATTGTGCCATCTCCATTGGTTTCAAAATACGTTTACCAACTGCTTGACGATTTCTATGCCATTCCTTTCCATTCCTGTGTACATAAAAAATATAAGTGAAGTCTCACTTGGTTGCCCGGAGCCACGAATTTATCATTATTACTGTATTTTGTGATTTTTGTGAAACTTAGCAAAAGAGCAAAAGGACGTATACAGTATGCTTGGATGACATATTATGGAGATATAGAGAAGGATAGGCCTATGTTATCTTACTGTAGAATTCCTTCTTTTCAAGGAATTTTATGTGAAAGACATCTCATCATAAGATAGCCATCTCGAACTGAAATAATATAGAAAGGCTTTGTGCGAGTTGTATGGTCGAGCGGTTAATGCAGGGGAACCGTAAACCATAGCAATAACAACAGTATGGGATTGAGACCGGCTCGCACCATGGTTCTGGTGGTGGAACAAGTCTTCTCGGATAAGTACAATAAACCGTAGACCCAGTGTATACTTACGGCTCATGTGCACTATAAAAAACCCAGTACATCTTTCGAGACGAGTAGGGGGTTACTCCGGTTCACTGGTTCATACATCCCCTGCCGTGGACAGATGAATGAGCGCCTGCATCGGGCAGCAGGACATAACGTGACCCTTAGGGGCGTACAAGTCATATGAATGTGTAACATCTGGTCCACAGCGCCTTGAGACTCTACTGTATAAGGCGCTATATAAATCGAACTACATTGCATTACAAAACTTGTAATTCGGCCGAGTCGACAAACACGCGGATAAATTTATAGTTGAGAATATATAATTGATTTGTTTACCAAAATTAAAATATTTTTAACACTTACTGAAGGAACAATCCTAATGGAATATTTCTTGATACTCTATAGTCTGTCCAAGGCTGAATCGTCATTCGTTCTGGATATTTCTTGTCAGCTCTGAACATTTTCTCCACTGCTTTTGGATCAGTAATTTGTACTATAAATTCATTTGCAACGAAATTTCTCATAATTGAACCATACTTTTCGACATTCTCCTTGATCTGCAGAAAAAAAATCCGTAAATGTTAGTAGTAACTAAGGCCGCGTCGACTCTAATGAACGACAAGTCAAACAGCTATTTAACGACAAGCCTTTTAGTAAAAGGATATGATTACTTTGGTGTGATATACCAAACAAAGGTATATGATATTTGAACGTGCGTTTGAATCCCCCGTAAGACATTAAACCGGTAGATTCCGATAAGCAGTTCAAGCGTCTTTAAGGAAGATTAAAAGAGGACTTTTTATGTAAAGCATAATTTTGATCACGATGTATGATATACCGAAAACCTTACCATTAAATCAGGTCGTTCAAAAAAACCCTTCCGCCTCATATAAAGCATATCCAAAAATAGTTGAAAATTATTTGAATTTCTAGTTGGCATTTCATCAAATGACTTTATTTTTTCTTCATGTTCTGATGTCGTTGATTCTGTGACCATAGGCATACAGTACGGTCCATTTCCTGTGTGCAAGGATCTTGAAACTGTTGTGGGTGTGGTTCTCCATAGATAGCACCATATAAGTTTGCTGCGAACTGAAGTCATGTTCTAAAAAACACAAAATACAATAATGATGGTCAATGCTATCAGATATTTGTAACGACAGGCAAACAAAAAACGATGGTGGCCTAATCAAACACTCCATGGATGGCTGTAGCCAAGGAAAAAGATGGAAGCACTTAGAGGGATAACCCTACGTCCAACACTAGTACATCCTGAATGATATAGACATCAGTACCGTAGCCAGCATGAGCCAGACGAGGCGGATCTGAAATGTTCAAAATGTGTCACCCTCTAACCTCCAGTCCCTGGAATCCTACATGACCCCCAGACTTCGCCTCGTCTGTTATTCAACTCTGGCCACGGCCCTGGACATGCCACAATCTACAGTATAATTTTATTTAGATTAATGTTAATGTTGTTATATTTATATAGCTCTCAAAAATTGTCGATTGTTTCAATTACAAATTAGGAGGTTAAAGAAAAATACAAACTACAGCGAACTAACAAGGTGCGTTTTCAAGAGAGTTTTGAGTACTTCAATTGAAGGAGGCGACTATTTATGATAAGAATAAAAAACTGCGAATTAATTATTTATGTTACGTGTTGGAACGAACATAATCCACTAGTACATTTGTAAAATATTGTTTACCTATATGTCCTATTGTTATACCAGAGAACACTAGGATTAATGTTAGGTCTAATGTCCCCTGCTTACTACAGTACCTATATATACTATACTCTTCAATACTACACCAACACCAGCAATACCTGTTTCATATGCCGGTTACCGTCCTTGTATTTACAATACCTTGTTTGCTTATAGACAGCAATATATTGAAACTGCAACGCATAAACCAGAATTACGCTCGTTATGAAGCAATATCCGCCATTAAACGTACTTATTTACAGCTATACATATCTAATACATCGAGGTTCTTTGGATTATGGGTCAAAGTTTGTATTTACATTCCACGCCTCAGAAATTTTGTAAGAATAAAGGTCAATGAGCAATAGTAATTCTACGGTGTCGTGCATAACACAATTGTTGTCTCCAGCGTAGATGTAAGGGGGCGGTGACGTATCCCCCACATAATTTTAAGAGGCGATAGTCCCCAGTTTTTTTTCGACGAAAACCCCAAACCTCTTTCGATAAATAATAGAAAGTAAAGATTATTTTTTATGAAAGTAAATATAGATAGGCTAACTTGCAGCATCGTGAGTAGTTTTGGTTTAATTCGGTGATTCGGTTTATCCAGGGAGGTAGGTTTAACTAATGAAAAGACATTCATCAGGCATCAAATTCGTCAACTGGAAGCGCACTTCATTAAACACCTAAAAATATACAGACTTGGGGCAAGTCTACATCTACAGTCTTATTTTCAAGAACGGAAAAAATATGCGTGAGATCCCTACCCACACCAGGCGCATTTCTTCCCTTCCTTTTGTTCCTTCCTTCCATCGTCCCTTCCTTTCTTCCTTCACTCATTTATTCACTCACTCACTCACTCACTCCCCCACTCACTCACTCGACAGTCTTACCACTTTACATTTTGATACATTTAGTGGCACACCATTGTCTGCAGTGGCGTATT
>JAOTQE010099943.1:0-13984 GCA_025631205.1 Nesometra sesokonis
ATTGCCGAAAGAGAGAGAGAGAGAGAGAGAGAGAGAGGGGGGGGGGGGGAGAGGGATAGTCCTGTATATGGAACCTTTATTATCATGTTAACTTTGATGTTACTTAATAAGGAAAATAATTTTAAAATTAATTTTGATTTTTTTTATAATATTCAAGTGATAATACATATTCTTCTTCTTCTTCTTCTTCTTCCTCGGCACTAAGCCCAAGGAACATTTATTATTACATAGGCCTCTGGCCACAATACATATTAAATTTAAATTACCACTGGTGAACCAAAGGAAAAAGAAAAGTGCATTTAAACATTGCTTATCATTAACTAAGCAGGGCCATTTTAAATTCCATTTTAAAACATTTTCTGATTATTTATCTGAAATTTGTTAATGTAGTATCAAAGAAGGTTTACAGTATGTTTCTGAAATAAAACGAAATTTGAGGAAAGTAACATTTTTTTTATATTTCTGGCTCTTGTAGAAAAATACGGTAGCTTTATGACTTATGCCTCTTGGCTTGGCTCTGCCACATTATAAAATATTCGACCGAGAATGCTTTTTAATAATTTTGCAATGCTACAAATCAAGTTGAAATCTTGAAATTAAATCAAAATGGAAAATATGCGCTTAATTAGGCGTGCTGTAACAGGTTGAACTCAATAACTAACTCACGGTAGCCATGCAAAATAATTATGATTTTAGTTACGCATGCGTTCACATTGAAACCCCTTAGCATATAATTGCATTTAAGTGTGCATTCGGACGTACGTCAAAATTGGGTATTTAATTGCAAAATCTGCTTCACTTAACCGTAAGACTTTGATAGTGAACGTCTTTATTAGGAGGCGAACTTGTCGAGGGGCGACTTTGTCGAGGGGCGACTTTGACAGAAGGCGACTGTTGGATGAAGTAATCTATAGTAGCTTGCTAACTAGTTTCAACGGGCCCTTCCTAAAATCTTTCTATTAAAACTGACTAGCCTCAGTCTTATAGACTATGCAATAAAATAACACGCAAGTGTGTTTTAAGGGAATATTTGCGCTGCAGCTGATGACTGTATCGTCCAATCCTGGATTGGCACTGACGAGAACAAAAGGGGCAGGTAAAAACAGCAGTACGCTCTTGGGGAAGGATTCTTGCTTTCTGTGCGAAATTCTGCTTGGTAGAACAGGTTCTCTCTTGCCCCAGTCTGACACCAGGCAATATCTCACGTGCACATACATCTTTATACCATAGAGGGGACGGCAGATTGCGTTTTCCATGAAATAAGTTCACTGTAAAGTTGTTTCGGGATGCGTTCACAGTTCATCCTGATTGTATGACCAACACTGCCTTAACCTCCTCCTAGAAGCATGATCAAAATATTACGACATTCTGCAGTCCATGAGTGGGGCGCCTAATTATACACCAGGTTACAAGGCCACTCCACATTTACCCTTATCTTGGATGAAAACTACGCCGCCGTGTTTTTCAAACCGTGAAGTTTTGTCTAATACCGAACCAAGACTTGTTGCGATGCTGGTGAGACTGGCCCAGTTAGAGCGCCACAAAACTTAGCCTGGAAAATGTTGGCGGAGTCACTAGTCAGGCAAGAGGTTATTATTCTATCACCTTTTCCTCTAGGATAATCTCAGTGGCCTTCCATGTGAGCAGCATACATACTAATCTCACTAAAATCCTCAGTTGTACAATATGATAAATAAGTACGTGTCTCATCCCACTAACCGTCAAATATAGTTAGTTTAAAATATACGTGAACGTTGTTTAAACCCCTAGAGAATTAAAACCCATCACGAGAGATGTGTCTGAAAGCCATTATGCACACTGAATGAACACAACACAATCAATAATTACAAAAGAGATGACCAACCAAAAATAACGCCTAGTGACATCTTTGAAGCGTCTTTTAAACAAATCTTCCGAGTATTTATGTGCGTTAAAAGTCGCCAACTAATTACTGTATATTAGGTAACAAAAATCATGTCATATAGGCCTAGGTGGTTAGGGTGATGGAGAAGCTAGGTCTGATGATGACATACTTGAAAAGTCGCCAAGTTGTTTGGTTAGGCAGGTTACGTTAAGATGTTAGTTTATGTTAGGCATGTTAGGTTGGTTAGACAGGTTAGGTTAGATTAAGGCGGGCTCACTGCGTCGTACGACGGTCGCACGACTAAACTCGTCGGCCGAGGGTTTTTTTTAGTGATTCAACAGGGAAATCACTAAAAACCGTCGGTCGACGAGTAGAAGACCGTCTGGCGTCTGGAAACCACACACACATGGAGCGACGGTTTAGTCGTGCGGCCGTCGTACGACCGTCACACGACGCAGTAAGTACCCGGCTTTAGTCTACGTTATGCAGGTTAGGCATAGTAGGCTGGGCAGTGTTAGGTTAAGTTAGCTTTGGTTAGGTAAGGTTAGATTAGTTAGGTTAGGTGATGCAAGTTAAGTTAGGTAGGCAGGTTAGCATAGGTTAGACAAGGTTAGGTTGGGTAGGCTAGGTTACGTTTGAGTTAGATTAGGCAGGTTATAGGTTAGGTTAGGTGTATGTGGTTAGAATGTCAGAGAAGATTCTTTAAAACAGGTCTTTCTGAATAGTCCAGGTATGTTGAACATCGCCAAGCGGTTAGGTTTGATTCCTATATGACATCGTAAACAGGGGCGGATCCAGGATCGTGCAAAATTCTCCTCTCGGTTGGCGTGTTCATGATTTCAAATATAACAAGTAAAAGATACAGTTATTCTTTGACTATTTTACGCTGTTTTCGTCTGTATCTTGCCTTATTCTATTTTGTGGGAAATTTTAGAGGAGACGCATGTAATGAAAGGGGTGCATATGCACTTTTGACGATATTAGAGGGTCGCGTGCCGGATGCGGCCCTCTAAATGCGCCCCTGGTATTATGTAAAGGAAAGGCGTCCTTTGGACAGATCTTCTGAATACAAGATATGTACATGGAATGTCGCCAATCAAATTGTTAAGTAGGCTTGTCCAGTGATACCTTGTATTATGTAGGTTCTTGAGTGTTACGCGTCAAGCGAAAAAAGTTGACCATGGATTAACTCTTGCGAAGTTGCTCGCGAACCTCCGATTCAGCCGCACGCGTCACATTTCGACGCTTGTTCGCGTCTAGTGGGAACCGGGCTTAACGCTCGAGAATTCGCTTGATCGCGTTCGCGGGCTGTAAGGACAATGTAATGTGATGTCGTCTGAAGTCAATTTACGCAATAATGCATTGTACATCATACTGTTAATACTGTAACATGAGTACTTCCTATTAAAATAGTTTTTTTTTTTCGGTAAAATCGAAAAACTAAAACTAATGAAATACTATGTTAGCCTAATTGATAATAAAAATATTTACATAGATCAATGTATGTCTATAATAGACACAATGGTGTACGATGCAGGTATCGAGTAGAATATATAAACAAAATTTTGTGTGCATTATATACTGAAAGAGAACGTTACTTAAAATTTGAAAATGAATGAAAACAGGGGAATGAATTAGTGTTTCTTATGCGTAACGAAATTGTAATAATAACCATGTTTGCATGTTCTTTAAGTGAACATTAAATGTAATAAACTATTATCATAATCTACGTGATTGTCTTATTATGCATTATTATCTCGCTAGTCCATTAGAATCCTGGTAAAAATAGTGTTAAAGCACACAATCAACGCTCTAACTTTTCACTATCGTCACTCTGTCCTTGCTAGTAATTGCTGAGTATAGCTATCGACCAGGCACTTAGTTTGAGTAGCACCGACGATGCTTTCCTCGAGATATTACAGGTATATAGATATGTTACGAAAACTAGATTGATGCGCATAGAATGATTTACAGGAGCGGTTTAAGTCGACGATCGTGATTTAGAGAGGGAGGCTTAAATCTATATTTTTGGTTTTGAAAAGCAAAAACAAACGCTTAAATATAACAGATTTGCATCTATTTTTACTCCATTCTCATTTTATCCAAAAGAAATAAAATTTTTGGTCAGTTTCAATTTAAGCTTGTTAAGCCACCTTCTCCTTAAATCCGCCACTGATTTAAGAATGCACCCTTAAGGAATACTGCTCAGAAAATGACCACGCGTGGCACTTTGCTTGCAGTGTGGTCAATAGCAGCGAGAAAGTGCGCCGCGTAGCACATATTAGGGAGGTTTCGCAATTTCACGAAATACGAAAACGGATACGTCATAAATTCGAAACTAGGACAACTATTCCAGACAATCACCCCACGGACAATTACCCCCCGGACAACTACCCCCTGGACAACTACCCCCTAGGACAACAACCCACATAGGACAACCACCCCCTGGACAACACCCCCCCCGGACAACTACCCTCCTAGGACAACCCCCTGAACAATTACCCCACTAGGACACCCTAACCCTAGCCCTAACACTTACCCCAAACATAACCCTAACCCTAAACCTAACCCTAACCCGCTGGTGGGGTGGGGATGTGGTGAGTAGTCTAGAGGGTAGTTGACCTAGAGAGTAGTTGTCCTAGAGGGTAGTCGTCCTAGGGGGTAGTTGTCCAGAGGGTAGTTGTCCTGTGGGGTAGTTGTCCGAGAGGGTAGTCGTCCTAGGGGGGGGGTAAATGTCCAGGGGATAATTATCCGGGAGATAGTCGTCCGGGGGTAGTTGTCTGGAGGGTAGTTGTCCGGATACGTATAAATTCTTGTAACTTTTGAATTAAACACCCTGAAGACCTGTCACAGTTGGTCAGTATTTTACGGTGATCATCAACAATTCCTAAGTAGAAAATGTGATATTTTTAACACATTTAGCAAGTTTCAAAAATGGGAGTGTGACATTTCCCTTTTTTTCTGAGACTATAGTAGTTTCATGGTTTCGTTGTTGTACTGCGTACATTTTCGAAACCTTACTAAAAACTTGTCGCATACTGCGTGCAAAAATAAATGCCACGCGTAGTCATTTGTTGATCCTATTCCTCAAGTGAGATCTTATCCTCCATTTATTCCGGTCTTTATAGACCGACGGCATATGTGAAGATACATGTTGGCTTTATCGAAACAACTGCGTATGATTCTCTTATATTTTATGTAAACTAGCTTATATATGTCATAATTATTGCTAATTCTACATTTGTGTATGAATATTGCGACAGTTATCTTGTATTAAACTTTACGCTCGATACGACAAATGTACGAAAGTAATCAATCTAGAATTTTAATTATATCTATGTTCAATTCGGAACTTCTACAATTACTGTCACGTTAGTCTTTGATTTACGACATTGTAGATTCAGTCATTTACATCACTATCCGATACACAGTGTTTTATATTAAGACTCATTGGCATGCTTTTCAAAATTGCTACTATATTTAGCGGTCGAACAGATAGTAAGAAAACACTGTTCTCGAGATCCCATCGAACTCATTAATTTAGACGAACCAGGGACTCGACGCTACCGGCAATTTCATTTGTACTTATTTACTTTACGTAACTTCAATCGTATTTAGAAACTAAATTGGATTTTATGGATGTTGTTTTGCTAGTTTTATGATGAAGTATCTTCCGTATGCAAAAGTCGGTGACTGACAATCTTCATCAACATTAAAATCAGTTAATTCCAGCTTTGGAGTACATGGTATTAAAAAAAAAATATTTCGTACTTGGTTTGGCCTACTATATTATGTCAGGGAACAGTTGTAATTTAACTGTTCACTGATTATGTTATTTTGGCTTATTCATTAAAAATCACTAATGAGAGAAAGTAGACGCTATGTCCATCTTTAGCCAATATTTGTTGTAAATCCTCAATAAAGATGAAAATATCGAACTCGTTCTATCGGGTGCGTAACTCAATTAATACAGGTGTTTTATTGGTTTTAGATGGTGTTAAACCTCACTTCTCATCATTGGATCTGCGTTGTGGCCTGAACGCAAAATCACCCGACCACCGTCCCAGATCAAGGTTGACAACGCAACACACATAGTTCTATCATGCGCAGTGGCGTTGGCATGACGTCAGTGCGTTCAACGTCGTCGCAAATCAAAAGCCCTCTAGTTTTTAAATGTAGGGCGTCATTGAAGAATTCTTAATATTAAGCATTTCAAAGGTCAGAAAAGCTCGTTTTTTATTTGGATTTTTATTAACTAGGCTTTTTTGAGAAAGCACTATTTATAACAACCATTAAAAGAAAGCATAATGTTAAAATCAGTTATATATAGAGTATTGATAAATTTGCTTAGGCCTGTTTGGAACCTAAACTCTCTTAAATATCCCTCTTAGCCTAGATATCTGTTTGTTTTTGTTTCATGACAATAAAAATGTATTGTTGCTGTCGACCTAAATGTAGAAAACGAGAGGGCTAAGTATTGCAATGCATTTGGACAGGTTTATATATCTTAGCAATCCGTAAGGTTTGAACTCCTAATCCCGGGAGCTAAGCTAAAACTTTTGATAAGAGCAGCGTACCGTCATTAACCAACTTTTATAATGCAATAAAATGTTTCGTGCATGTAGAATCGAGGTGTAAGTTCAAAAAAACTATCGTATAGTAGTTACCATTGATGTCAACTCAGAGTAGTACTATTAAACAGATTAATAGAGAGACAGAATCATGACAAATTGCAGGCTAGAAAAAATCAGAAGCTCATTCTGCACTAATCATTATTTCACTCCCTACTCAAATGTACTTTAAAGACCCTTAATAGATTGAATTAATAATCGTTCCATGTCCCATTCTCTAGTATCAAGCATTTGAACTGCTACTTGAGGATTTAATATCGTACTTTTGCTTAGCATTAATTTAAATAATTCATGATTATTCCTCTTGAACATGTTAGGCCTAATTATTCTGTTTTTTTAAGAAATGTGATTGGCTGTAAAGTAGTGCGTTACGTACACGCGCGCGTCAACTGTGATGACGTAAATCGTCGTATCACGTCTGCTAGAACAAAACAGTTTGCCTGTTTGATATATTGTGTTCTCTTATTATTGTTTTCTATTTATAGCACTAAGTTTTAATGAGCGTTAATCCATCCAGTAAATATAACAATGTTCAACTATCAATTCCATTAGGCATTGAGAATTACGAGCAATTACGTCAATAGTTTCATTTATCCTTTTTAAATTCCATTTATATGCTGCCCTGTTCTAACATTATTCTTAAAGTTTACTAGAGTGAGCTCTTGTCTTAAACCTTTGTGAAAAGGAAGAGAAAAACATAATTTACGTATTTTCTGGTTGGCCTGCATACTTCCTGAACGTGATGATATTTTAGATCTTCGATGTTATAACACCCAGATCATTCTACTTAACAACTTCTATTTTGTGTACCTTCTTGTTACTATACTGTAGCGTTGATTAGCGCGCTTCAAAAATTAGATTATAACTTGTAAACAAAATAGAAGCAAAAAAAAAAAAAAATCAAATTTTTATCTTATTGCAATCTGATGCATATATTTTTAAATGACACAATTACAATGGAATGACTCAAATAAAGCATGTTAGTACAAATATATTCGAATTGTATGAACATGTTCTATTTTTGGAGATATACAATTTTGCAAGTAATTGGTCTGTACATTTTACCAGGTACTGGTGAATGGAGAACAATATAAGTACGGTAATTAAATGAATTATGATGATCTTGAATCTATATGGTATTTTTATGGTATTGCTGGTCATATAGCGCATAATCTAATTCTCTATGCGTTATCGCAACTTTCTTTAGAAGAAGAGAACAAAACAGAAAAAGAAAAGAAGAAAATGTGAACAAAGAGGTAACAGTTAGAAATATAAGTGGGTTTTGAGCCTCTTTTTGGAAATAGAGAAAGAGACTCACAGGCGCCCCCGGACAGCAACGGGATGAAGATTCCAAAGTTTTGGGCCAACTATCAAGAAGAACCTTTCAATATAGGTCTTTATGGAACGCCGTTTACGCAACAATTGCTTCGAATGAAAACCTGCTTCGATCGTCAAATGAGAACCTGCTTCGAAGGACGAAACGTGCTTCGAACAATACAAACTGCTTCGAATGAGAAAACCTGCTTCGAATGAGAAACTGCTTCGAATGACGAAACGTGTTTCGAACAATACAATGCTTCGAATAAGAAAACCTGCTTCGAACGTGAAAACCTGCTTCGAATGAGAAACTACTTCGAATGACGAAACGTGTTTCGAACAATACAAACTGCTTCGAATAAAAAAAAAACTGCTTCGAATGAGAAAACCTGTTTCGAACAATACAAACTGCTTCGAATCCGAAAACCTGCTTCGAATGAGAAAACTTGTTTTGAATGACAAAACATGCTTCGAACAATACAATACAAACTGCTTCGAATAAGAAAACCTGCTTCGAATGAAAAACTGTTTCGAATGACGAAACGTGTTTCGAACAATACAAACTGCTTCGAATGAGAACCCGCTTCGAATGAGAAAACTTGTTTTGAATGACAAAACATGCTTCGAACAATACAAACTTTGTATTGTTCGAAACAGGTTTTCTCATTCGAGGCAGTTTGTATTGTTCGAAGCACGTTTCGTCGTTCGAAGCAAGTTCTCATTCGACGATCGAAGCAGGTTTTCATTCGAAGCAATTGTTGCGTAAACGGCGTTCCATAGGTCTTGAAGGGGCAAGGCAGACTATAAATATGCATTACAATCGATCCGCAACTTAGGTACATTCTAATCTGTTATGAAACGACATAAGCGCATCAAATGCATGTTACGAATACCACATTACGCAGGTTTTATGGAAGTACCGGTGTATAGGTGTAGGTACAATGATTCGAATCTTTTATTCGTGTTTATAATACGTTTGACCTATCATGTATTATACTGTATTACAGCTCCATTCCACTAAAATTGCGTTGCATGCTTGGCCGCTGATGATTGTTGTATAAATTTTGAGATTAGGCCTAACACATGTGGTTTTTTAATCCGCTCTAAAATTGTATTTATCTTATTGCATTTGTGTTTTGAATTGTCGTTTAGGTCTATTTATAATAGTACTACGTTCGTGTGATTGTTATTTTTGCCTAAGTACTACGGTAGTAGATGCGCCTATCAAAGACTCTCTTTTCACGCTTTCAGGTCCGTTGCGTATACCTTTCCATTACGTCTATTCAAAATCGATGGATATAAGTCGTTTTAACTTTGATAGGCAGTTCCTCGGCAATGGGGAGCTTTTGCACCTTCACGAAACACTGCTAAATATCTGTCACAATTGATCAGTATTTTACGACCACCGTCAATCATTCATATAGCAAAATGGATATATTTTTTAAAATATGCTATTCAAAAGCGCATGTGTGACGTTTCCGTTATCGCATACCGTATCGTTGCGGTTGCACGACTATACCGTCGGTCCCTGTGTATGTAGTTTCCAGACGCGATGACGGCCTTTTACTCGTCGGCCGAGGTTTTTAGTAATTTCCCTGTTGAATCACTAAAAAAAACGTCGGCCGACGAGTAGAAGACTATTATCGCGTCTGGAAACCACACATACACGATCGACGGTTTATTCGCCAGTGTAGCGTAGCAAAATGCAGGCGCGGATCCAAGAGGGGGGGCCGACGGACCCTGGCCCCCCCCCCCTTTTGAAACCAAAAAATGTATTTTTTGTCACAATTTTTAATAAAACAGGCAACCACGCCCACCCGGATCTGGTGGTTGGCCCCCGCTTTCAGAGGATCCTGGATCCGCCCCTGAAATGCTACATAAAAATGAACATTTCCTACACAATTTTAATCGTGGATTGCTTAAAATCATTATATTAAACCATATATTTTTATAGCATTAAAATGTATTAGCAATTATTGCTAATCAATATTTTGAAATGAACATTTTCCTTCGACCGTCGTAAGACTCGCACGACGCAGTGAGTGCCCGGCTTTAGTCAAATAAAAGACGTCTCTCAGGCCTATTTGAAATCGGTCTTGTGCCTTAGGATACTGTTTTATCTTTCAAACAAAATACATTAATACATTATACTTGTCAAACTTTTCGCTGTCTAATTGATTAAAACAAAGATACTATATGTTTTATGATATTCTGTCAGCTAAAGAGGAGGATGTTGATAATGTATTTATTTAGATATATTCATACATTCGTAGCAATTTCCACATCCATTCATCAGTGTCAAAACTGATAATACATCATAAAATTCTCGTCAAACGATCTAATGTTTGAAACCATTAAATTCTAATCATATTCTAATAATTATAATCGATTTTGCATACGACTGGGTGTATTTTTATTTATATTGCATTTACAAAATACATTGGTGAGGTTATAGGCAAAAAATGAAAATTATGACAGATAATAAATACAGTCAAACTTCTATGTTGAATCCAGAGTGGCATTGAAAAAAACGTTAGTTAATAAGTTGTTGAATGAAAATAACAAGGACAAGGATCGTAATGAAATTTGGTTTTAGTTTAGTTCTAAACAAAAGTCAAAAGTATTTATTTCTAAGCCCAACAATTCCAAACCATCGGTGAAATTCCCGTTTTCAGACACCCGGTATCGATTTTTGTAAGCTAATTGTTACGGTAGTAATTAATAAACTGCAATCCAGATGAAAGATTCTTAGCACATGCTTACTCAATTCCACTGCACTTCATTCACCCGTATTTATTTTCCTTGTGGTTTCTTTCTCTGATGTTTGTTCTCTATGATGTTTTTTTGTATATTGTCTATGACCGACTATTTTAGTTTTAGTATTATTTTGACACCAAGACTAAAAATATTAACTTAATATTTAAGAATACAAACAACGGATCACCATAATCAGTACCAGAGGCTCCTCCAATCGTATAACCCATAGACAATATAACAACAAATATAAAGTAAATTAGTATTGTTTATCGGTAATTGCATTGGTTAGTCGATCGATCTGTCTACCGATCCTCGTGTGGTCAGTTTCCATTCTGTTTAATATGCCTAATTCAGACGTGGTAGTTAAATTAGTTTCAGATTTAGAAGGCAGTGCCTCAGTAATTACTGAGCAACTTCGTTCTATAGGCCTACCTGTAATACAGCAGGGGCGGATTTAAGGTGGGGGCGGCCCCCTTTTTTTGGAAAGTAAAATATATCAATATCAACATTGTCTATAAAACGAAAATTTTCAGCAAGAATTGTTTTCTTAACACTCCCCTGAGACCATTTCCGGACATTTAAAGGCACAAATTTTGGCGGAGCATGCCCCCGGAACCCCTAAAACTTTGACCCTCTACCGACCCCCCTTCCCCCCCACCCCTTTCCAAAAGTCTGCATCCGCCGCTGATTGCAGTCATGTCAATTGGCCGCTTTTTAGTCGCTTAGTCTGGTAAAGGACGCATCTTGTTCGACTTTTAATCTTGTATACTTTTCTTTCTTCTAATGGTGATATTTTTTTCTGAGGAGTCATGTTGGTATTCTAGCGATATATCTCTAACAGTCTTCTTGTTTTATTGGTTTTTATTCGTTTAATCCAGTTTTCCTGGTCTGTAAAATTATGCAAATATTGACTGGGTTGGGACACAGTTCAAAATATGACCCAATGTGATCCTATATTCAGAGCCGAAAGCATACTGTACATTGCTCAGATCGTAATGTTATACACAAAATGAAAAATAAAAATAAAACCATTGACTAACTACCAGGGCATGGTTGGAACTATTGACTATACAGGAAATTGTTCACACTGTTGATTAGCTTGCAGGGCATGTTTGAAACCATTGACTAGTTTGTGCAGAGCATGGTTGAACTTTGACTTACTAGCAGGGCATGGTTGAAACTATTGACTGGCTGTTAACCAATCAGATGGTCGGAATCTGAGCATATGGTATATAACATCGAATTAATTTCCACTTCGTGTGCTTTTTTTTTCTTATGAATTTTTGTTGAAAGATGTGTACTTTTTAACGGTAATGAGTCTGTATTGGCTGATTTGATCTCTCTTATTGGCAAATCGTCTCAGAATCGAACTCTAAAGTGCATTATTATTAACTTTAGTTGAGTTTAATTAGAATACTGTGGTATCGATTAACCCTCTGGTTCCAACAATGCAATATATAAGTAATAATATGGCAATGTTCAGTAATCTAAGACTCCGTGTAAATGGGGTGCAACAGCTGAGTAGGCCTATCCGAGATACTCGGAAGAGCTAAAAGCAAACTACCAAATCAAGTCTATCCACCGGCTAGCAAAATAAATCATTGATTCGATTAACAACGTGGGAAAACCAAGCTGTATCAACTGGTAATGCACACATCATCACTACTTGAATTACAGTAAACCACTAAACTTAATTAATGTTGATTTTCCCCCCGTGAGCAAGACAATATCAGCTTAATCAAACGCAATGATACCTCACTGATAATAAATCTATTTCCATCTCTTCTATTAGTGCCTACCACGATAAACGTAGGATACCTAATAGTAAATGTACGTAATTTATGCGCGATCTATGTACTCTTACGTAAATCACTTATCATACCACCTTGTTTCCACATTGTTAATTGTGAATCTATATAGGCCTAATTTACATTGTGTAACATTGGCATTAGGCCTGGCCTCGTTGTTTCAGAGTCTTTCTTATCTGTATGGAATTGCTAACTTCATATTATTTTTATTCCTTTTATCGAACACTGTAAAAAAAGATCACAAAACGGAAAAAGTCCTGGCAGCTAGAATGCCAAGAAAATCCTATAATTTTACGGGCATTCACCCGTAGAATTTACGGGATTTTCTTGGCATCCTGGCTACTAGGGTTTTTTTACGGGAATTTACCGTAAACTTAATCGTGTAACTGTAAAATGTCCGTAACATTTTATGCACAAAAATACAAATGCCCGTATAATTTACGGGATCTTTATGGCATCCTGGCAGCCAGGACCTTTTCCGTAAATTTATGGAATTTTTTTACAGTGAATATCGCCGCCAAATTGTTTCGCCTTGTCCGTCTCTCTGTTTCTTTTCCTGTTGTCAACTTTAACCTTCGCCATTGCTTCGTCAGATGTAGCGCTTTCATATTTGGCATGTGTTTTTTCATGACAAGAATTTCCTTTGGTGCCCTACATTTTGATCATGTGACCTTGACCTTGACATTTGAACTGGATTTATTGTCTTGTTTTTATTTGCTACATTAAAATTTGGTTGCCGCTTGGGGCATAGTGTATGAAACTTATTTTTTTATCTATATCGACGGTCTATTTCCTTTTAATATTTTTATTTTTTTTTATATAGAGTACCGTATAAATACATAACCATAATGATTATGTTATATTGAGTTTACATAATTTCAGTTATTATAGTATTAATAATCACGCCTACACTGTAAAACAGTGTGTAGCTCAAGCTCGACGGAGCTCTCCATGTAATAGATCTTTTTTGTGATGGCCATAAAAGTTTAGAGGGCGTTCGATTGTTTTAAAACAAAATTATTATGTTTTTTTGTTGTCCTGAATGGGAATTGAACGCGCACCTAAATTTAATTTCAGTTACAATTCAACATGTTTACACACTCTACTAATTATAAGTCGACAATAGAACTGAGTTTTAGAAAAAAAATAACAACAAATTAAAAACGTACAATTCATTGTATCTAAGTATATTTAACATTGTGGCAGAGCCAAACTAAATGAGACATAAGTCGCAAATGCTAGTTGTCCATAATAGGCAATTTTTTCCAATTTTATTTTATTAAAAAATATACAGTTCATACTTTTAACTTTCACCTTAACAATTTTCAGACGCACGATCTAAAAATGTTTAAAAAATGCAATTTAAAATTGCCTTGCTTAGCGAATGTAGCCTCTAGCCTACCGATCAACAATTTTCAAATGCAGTTTTCTCAAAACTATTTTAAAAAGGAAACATCGTCGCCTCTTTTGTTTTTCAATCTATACAAATGACTGGTTATGAAGCAACTCTACAACTGAAATAATTATGTTGGGTATTTGGATGCTAATCAAGAATCTTCCGCATGCTTTTCCCGAGATATTGAACAATTTATAGAGTGGTGCGAGAG
>JAOTQE010099954.1:0-13984 GCA_025631205.1 Nesometra sesokonis
GGGGCTTAATTTTCTGCTGTAACTAAAATGGCTCTACAAAGGTTGGCAGGTAGTCCTAGTTTATTATGCACCGGCCTAGCCCATACATGCCAACCCCACCGATTTTGGCAGTAGGCTACCGCTTTTTCGACCTTCCTACCGCTTTTGCATAGAAATCCTACCGCTTTTTGAAATTTAAGGCCGAAATAAAAATATAGACAATGAAAAGCGTCAAAGACACCAAAAAAACACAAAATACGCAGTAAATTGACACTAAAAATGAGCATTTTCAGCGTAAATACACCCAACAATGGAAAGCGAGGCGAAATGACCTTTTTTTTTTGCTCATCAAAGCAAAATCGAGTAAAACGAGGGCACTAGTGCACCTGCTTCGCGACGACGAGACGGCCTACCGCTATCGAGAGTACAAATGTTGGCAGGTATGCTAGCCTATTATTGCTTACGCCTAGGGACTCTACCTAGGTATAGATAGGTACGCCTAGGAGGTCTAGCCTCTACTAGGTAGGGCCTAGGCCCCCTAACCTAGCCTGCCCCAACAGCAGTGAGCAAGGCTTAGGCCTGGGATTAGGCCCTAGGCCTAGGTAGACCAATTTGAATGAAAACATTTTAAATTCTTTTCTCACTCTTACTTATACCTAATAGAAGAATGTTTATTAAATTGAAACAGTACATATAAAAAAAAACATCAGCAAAACAAAATAAAGACCTTTCTAATTCATTCGTCTGTGTTTCGAGTACGATTATGCAAATTTAATAGAACTTCTAAAACTATTGGTGGCGCTATACATCAAATTGATGAATTCACAAAAACTTTCATCATTGAATTAAAAATCGATTTTGTCGCGCCTCTTGAATGATACAAAAATAGGCGTTCCAAAGTGTCGTGTTATAAATTGATTGATCTATTATGAAATAAATCGGAACTGGTAGAGCATCATTATTGGGTCCTCCCTTTACAATCATGGCCGCGGGTTAACAACATTATTAGGCAAACATTCAACTACATGATGTACTGTAAGTATGTTTACTCATTTTGTTTGTTTGCGTTCTGTATATTTTATAAAAATGTTTTTCCTTTGAATTTTTACCAGTAATGAAATGCACACGTTGATATCAGTATTGTGTTATACAAATTACCCACGACATTTAGGCTTTTTCTAAACATAGACTAAACAATCGTCGTAGGCCTATGGTTTAATTACGTGCGGGGATTGTAATCATAACATTATGATAGATATGCCTAATATTTTGAAATTTTTTGAGTATGGTGTTATTGATGATGATGATGATGATGATGATGATGATGACGACGATGATGATGGCAGTGTGATAACAATGATGATGATGATGATGATGCTGCTGCTGCTGATAATGATGTTGATTTTGATGATGATGTTGAAGATGATGATGATGATGATGATAATGATGGTGATGACGAATGATGAAGATGATGATACTGCTTATGGTTATGATAATGATGACGAATGATGAAGATGATGACGATGATGATGATGATGACGACGACGACGATGATGATGTGATGATGATGATGATGATGATGATGGTCATGATGATGATGATGACGACGACGCTGACGACGATGATGATGGCAGTTATAACGATGATGATGATGATGATGATGATGGGGGAACTTGGAGCCCTCTCCCGCCATACAGCCTGGCGCTACTCACTTTTACAAATCGTGGTTCAACCCCTGGCCATTAAGATAGTTAAGGGACGTCAGGGTCGCCGTCCGAAAACCGGCTGCCTCCAGACAGTATATAGGAAAAAGGCGTAGCATGTTTTAAAATAGACAATCTCATTTTTGGCTTGTCAAATTAACAGCGGGTACTTATCGCCTTATTGGCCTATAGTTAGTAGATGATGATCCGGGCGCCGAAATTGGACCATGTTGGTGTTGAAAACACACCAGTAAAACCCCAGACCCGTCCCTTCAAGACTGTGATAACATTTTTCGATTCTGATGATTGATTTTGATTATTGATCAATGCTTAACATTTATATATTCTGTTTCTATTTTTGTAGCCTACAATATGAATTCAAAGCCTACATGGCATGGAAAAAGGGGCTACCCTCCCGTTCCGTTTCCGTATCGTGATTCACCTCGTCCTGTCCCTAGCTCATCGTTATCAAGTAACAACACACGACAGAATGAGCCCTCGTATTATGAGACACAACATTCAGTACGAAGAGACGAGAACAGAACCAAACTAAGTAATAAAAACCACCGCCCAATAAAGTATAAACGTAAAGGAAAACGAGAGAAAGATCGAGGCTGTTGCAATGGACAGCATGTAGTTACTATGGCAGTGTTTAATAGACGAAAGGTGGCTTTACTTACAAATGCACTGTTATTGACTCTATTTTGGATCACGTTGGCTAGTTTAATAGCATTTGGAGTGTATATGTGCATGTACGGTAAGATGCGTTATTTAATTGGATCCGATGTACGACGGCGGCGGCAGCGGCGACGACAACGATGATGATGATGACGACGATGATGATGATGATTATGACGACGATGATGATAATGATGATGATGATGATGATGAATGATGACGAAGTCTACGATGACGATGACTAAAATCATGATGATGATGATGATGTTGTTAACGAAAATGACTAAAATGATGATGATGGTTATAATGATGATGATGATGGTGATGATGATGATGATGGTGATGGTAATGACAATGTATCCAATAATAATGACGTTGATGATGATGATGAAATATGACGACAATGGCAATAAAAGTGTAATGATGTTGACGATAATAAAAAGAATAATTACGACAATAATTATTATAATAATGATGGTGATGATGATAATCATGATGATGATTTTTATTATGGACAATGACGATAATTATTCTGTTATACCGTACATAATTGTACCCTAAAAATATTTGCATATAATATAAATCATTGATAAAGTTGCCGTCTTTTCTAGTTTTTAATTTTGACGATGCGACACCCACCGATAGCCCAGAGAAGCAACTATTAGGTTTGTTAACACATTTCATATTTTATAGAAATAGTAATGTACTTTAAATTTTAAGATAAGATTGGCAACATTTCATCAATATAATAGAATACAATCATTATTTACTTTCCTACTTAAGTTTACCAATACAATGCTCGTAAAGAGGGCAAAATTAAAATCATTCAGTTATAATGACACCAGCACTTATTTTTAAAGTCAATGGAGCAAAATCACGGAAAATCCTTATATTATATCATTTTTGAAATTTTAAAATAAGATTCAATGGCAACTTGTCAATGTATCAAAATACTAAAATTTTTCGTTTTGAACACGATTAAAATACAATGCTCGTACAAAAGGTAACATTAAAATCCATGCGGTCATAATGACACCAACCAACAAGTTAAAGTATTAAAATGATGGAATATTCTTATAAGTAGGCCTACGTACAATTTTGCCGATGATTATAACTCTGCAACCTTGTTTAAAACAAAGCGAATTCTATGAACGAAACTATTGCAAATTCATGAGCCATGAGATGAACATTATAAATGATATCATAAAATATAAAAAAATAACAAAATAAATTAAACCAAATTCACTACACCACGAGATGAAAAGCAAAAATTCTATGCTACATCTACACACCATTGTATATATATTTTTTTTGTATTTTACTATGTTGTGTGTTTGTATTAACATCATGTTGTTATTGTCAAGAGCAGTTACAGTTGACAGGCCCTTGGGTTTTTATGTAATCTCTCGAGCAATTTTGTAATTATTGAATACTATTTTATTTTGGTCTTGAATATTAACATAAGCTAGAAATTTACTCGAGCAATTAATAAACCTAACATTAAAGTTTGCTGTACAACATTTTGTATTATCTTAGTATCTAGGACATTTGACGGTTCCTTCGAACTACTGACGATAAATGGTTCAACAGCCAATTTTCAAATAGAGCTAAATGATCCGAAGTCAGACGAATTCAATGAGCTAGCAGATTCCATTGAAGCCTCTGTGAGTAACATTATTATTTTGCCACACCATGGAGCTACGTTAATAACTCATACCTCAGAGAAATGTAGTTCAGCCTGTATATGATGATAACCACCTTATTCAATGGTATAGACCTTTTCGGAAATTCCCTACCGATTGAGAGCGCCACATTGATGCGGGTAAGAAGTAATCTTGGCTATATACCGGTATTATATATATTATATATACTATATATCCATTTTGTGTAATAAGGATTCTGTGGAAACTACCTAAAATATTTGTTATTTAAAAAGGCAAAATGAGCACGTATAACGAGCGGAAGGATTTACTGATTGGCGTAGTGTTGTTCCCCGGTAACCTCATCTCCACCCAGGTCCCGAAATGTATATAATAAATAGTGTATTTATATTATAATTAAATATTTAAATAAAGGAAAACATTGGTACCTGTCGCGTGTCAACTCCACCGTCCCTTCTACCCCATAAATGTTGAAGCCAACCCAGTGAATACACAATCTTCTGATCTGTAGGCAAGCACCATCTCACCCCTGTTCGGTACAATCTGTTTCCTTTTCTGATGTCAGCATTGTCAATGATGTAGATGTACGCTTAAATATATCAAAGGTCAATGTTTATCCTCAATTTTAAAACTTAATTCTGTGTTGTTTTTTTGTTGTAAATTTTAACTGGTCTAAATGGTTTCAAAGTCACCGGTTTCCAATTACTCAAATGGTTTTGTATTATTTTTTTTCTAGCTGATCCAATTTAGATTTACATGGTTTAAATTATTTCACGCTGCTTTTCCAATTCTATAACTTAGCACCCCCCACCTCCACCTCATTTGGAGAAAAGTGACTGAAGTGGGGTGGCTGCCCACACTATTCTCCTTCTCATTTTGCCACTGGTACTAATGGTTATGAAGATTTCGCCATGTCTTGCATCTGACCTAATACAATGCATTAGTAAGATTTTGAATATATTTTATTTAGATTGCAAACTGTAAGACAGCTGATGAATATAAAGCAAAATCCCTGGAGCTAGCAGTGTCGACTCCACCGTCCCTTCTACCCCATAAATTGTGAAGCCCACCCACAGTAGTGAACAACCAATCTCCTGATCTGTAGGCAAGCACAATCTCACCCCTGTTCGGTACAATCTTTAGGCATACTGGATTTAAAAAAAGTAAACATCAGATATTACTTATTGTTTGACTTTGATGTACCTATTTTTGAATTTTTAGCTTGATGAAGTTTACATGTCGACTGATAATGCGACCTATGCAGGATCGTCAGTTACGGGGTTTCGGTAAGTAAAATTTGATTGTACCTAACACAGTAACCAGGAAATTGTGAACAAATTGCAGTATAAATATAATCCACAGAGCTGCCCTCGCAAATTTATGAAGGTACAATTAGCAACGCCTCAAGATTCAACACTTCACTCCTCTTCAAATTGATCTTAATCTTTAGACGCGGATCCATAGGAGGGAGTGGGTGAGGATCCGCCCTCTTTTTTTCGATTTGGTAGAATCTTTTGTTGCACCAGAAATCATATCATTTTTGCACACTCTATTCCTTTAAGAAGGTATAAACTTAAAAAAACCCAACAACTCTGGGTCAAATGTTTAACCATGTTTATACAATACCAGAATCTTCCAACATGTTTGTCGAAATCCAATATTCAAATACTGTAAACTTCTAAGTCAATTAATATTGACCAATTTTAAATACCAGTCTCTTCCAACAAGTTTTTTAAAATCCATTGGCCACAGACTATGAAGATCCGTGTCAAGTAATTTTGACTAAGGTTGAAATAAAACTCTTCTACCATGTTTGCCAAAATAAATTGGTCACAGTCTAGTAAGAGACGAAATAAAAACAAACCTCCGAGTAATTTTATGTTCACCAAGGTTCAAGCAATGACTCTTCCACCATACTTGCCAAAATCCATTTAGACTTATAATAAAAGGAAAGTAAGTTCCTAAACCTTGGAGTCAATGCTGACAAAGGCTCAAACAATACCAAAACCCTTCCACGGTTTAAGCAATACCCATAGATAATAACACTTTAGAATTGCAGTTGATTTCTTCAGGTTCCGTCACAAATATGTTAGTTAAATAATAATAACTGTTTTACAATTATTGTATTTTTAACATTCTTACACATTATTTACATGTTGATTGGTTGGTTTATAAAATAGTAGGCGCTTACATGGAACTGCACTTTGGGACTATGTATTCTATGGTATTCTATGGAAGTTCAGTATTTAGCCGTTAAAATGTTACATATATTGCAATACCAGACTCCTCCGCCATGTTTATCGAAATTCATTGATCAGAGACTAATAATTAGAGACGAAGCAAACATAAACCTCTTGAGACAAGTAGTAATTAAACAACGCTAGACTCTTCCGCCATGTTAAGGCAAGATATTGTACTCGTTTTCGAATCGGGTAAACAATTTGCCATCTCAAGCACATTAATGTTACGTTAGATATTATGTCTACATGTTGTAAAAAACTTTTTCATAACAGAGATGGAAGTATCATCACTGATTTTCGTTTAATGTTTGACGTTGTTGAAAACTCGACATTAGATCTTGAAACTTTAATCAAAGTAGCTTTGATAGATGCGATAGAAGGACGTAGATCTACAAAGAGTAATCTTCTTAGAGGTGCTGACGGAGATACTGTCGTTATAATGGAAGGTATAGCTACTGAGTTTTAATCAGTCTCTTATTTTATATCTTCACACTACTAGAGTTTTTCTTACCAACATTTCTACGTAAATAATATTATAATTCTTGAAGTTTGAAGGTTTGTACGGGGAAATATCAATAAATGTGTTTTCGTTACACCACATGTGTAATTCCGAAAAAAAAAACTTTTGAGCTTTTCCACGTTTCAATCAGTAGGTTTTGATTATCCTCATCAGTGAAGAAGTCCGAAGTATATTGTTCGAAACGCTGAGAAGCTTAACAGGTCTTTTTAGAACTACACACTGATTATAAATTGTAAATTTGACAAACCAGAAAATTTTACTGACCTTACTGACAGTTCTTCCCTCAACTGAGGTGGTCTTCAGAGTGTTAAACATTTCACTCACCGGTAGGTGGCTGTCGACAAACAACAGGGTTATATACGTGACTCAGTAAGTGGGCTCCTTCGTCTCGGTCTTTGTCTAATGTTTTCATCGTCTGCCCTGTCTATGATCTTAGAAATGGTTCCAACCAATAATGTGATTTTGAAAATGATCTCCATTGAGAGAGGTTGTAAAAGTCAGTCAGGTCAGTAAATATTCTTGGTTTGTCGAACTAAAAAAATATACTATCGTATCTTCAAACCTTCAAATCAGATGGAAATTTTCAGTTATACTTCCACAAATTAAATTTATTTTCAATAATGGTTAATATTTGCTTACCACGTACATATATGTTTACTACCTAGGTATGGTACATATTTAAAGTTCCGATGAGGTGCTTCAGACAAAACAACTCTGATTAATGAATTAAGTAACGCATGTTTCTTTAAAAAAATCTTCTATGGAGGTGATACCTTTTATCAAAGAACTTATTTTAAGTAAAGGAAGTTATTCTTTAATAATGGATTTCTGAAATATTTCAGTGTTACACCAAGAATAACCAATTAAGTCAGAAGAATTTCAAATGGGGTCCTTCTGGCCGTGATGGCGGAGAGTTCCAGTAGACAGTTCCCTACTCTTTTCCAAAGATTGCACTTTGTTCTTTAACGTGTAAATCTGGCCACTTACTGCGTCGTGCGACGGTTGTACGTCAATATGGGGACGTTTTTACCAGTTTTTCTATCCAAACTCAGCGAACCAAGGTAACATCAATCTGCTGCGTAGGTAGTCCATTTTCATAGCCGATAACAGCAAATTTTTGATTGGATGTTTTATATTTTCTGGTAAAGTTTTATATAAGACTCAAGCTCATTAAATTCCCACCAAAAATCCGTTTGGGCCAGCACGAATAAAGAAATAGTTTACGAGTAAGGGAGTATTAACCGAACTTGAAACAGCCAAAAACCTAAAATTTCAGTAAATTCCCTATCTAAATCGACCTGAGGAGCTGTTACAAATGGAAGATAAAACTGTAGGAGCTTTTCAAATTAGTATTCACAGATAGGTAAAATAATTTTTTACAACATAATCCGTTTGGGCCATTACATGAAAATCATAAATGTAATACTTTTAAACGTAATTTTTTAAAATAAAAATTCGAGTTTTCTCCAATGGTGAAGGCGATCCTGGAAAGCAAATAATACAACGTTTCCATATGGTCGCACGACTAAACCATCACTCCCTGTGTGTGTAGTTTCCAGACGCGACGACAGTCTTCTACTCGTCGGCCGACGATTTTTTTTATTGATTTTCCTGTTGAATCACTAAAAAACCGTCGGCCGACGAGTAGAAGACTGTCATCGCTTCTAGTAACCACACACTCACAGGGAGCGACGGTTTAGTCGTGTGACCGTACGACCATCGCACGACGCAGTGAATGCCCGTCTTAGCGTACACATGCTGCACATCAATGCACGCGAGACCAACGGCCTAGCATCTCATTCTAAAGACATGCTGTATTAGTGGCTATTTTGACCATCCAGTCGAAACATACCAACAAATAAATGAAATATTTTTAGATAAGTACTGTAATACTTGTTAAGTTAAAATATTTTCAACGATATCGATATATTTCTTTACATTACTTTTAGATGTAGCAACAACGGAAGTAACATCAACAACAACAACAGAACAAACAACTACAGAAAATGGTATGCAAAATGAATTCCTTTTGTTACGTTTTCGTTTCCCACGTCATTTACAAACAGTACGATATGGTATTATAGCATTATCTCAGAACAGAAAAAAAGTTAACAACCAAGTTGTGTCCACAGTAGAAAACGTTAAAACGTTATTTCTTAACAGCAATAGATAAGGCCTACTTTTATATCCAGCATAAAGATACAGTATACAATATTGGTAAATCACTGAAATCACGATCTTATTAAAATGTTTGTCAAAAACAATATTCAATATAACAATTATTTTTTGTAATTAATATAGTTCATAATGAACTGGAATATGATTTTATAAGTTTCGCTATTGTGCCGCAAGCGGTTGTCTATCCATTGGTAAAGAAAATGGTATTTTGTTGAGTCACTGTTAATTATTTTGTTGAGATAAACTTGTATTTTGTTGAGATAAACTTGTATTTTGTTGAGATAAACTTGTATTTTTTTGACAATGCCAAAACGGTGCCCCATAAATTCATTTCCATCCATGTTTTCTTGTGTTTATGTCATAACTTATTTGCTTCAGTCATTACTGAACTTATTGGCAGTGTTATTCAACACAGATATTTCCAACTCGTTCACATAATATGTGAACGAGTTGTTCACATAATATGTGAACGAGTTGGAAATATCTGAAACTATTAAACTATTAATCTATTAAACATCACCTATTTCTTCTGCTTGAATATATTATATTCAATCAGAAGAAATAAGTGATGTTTAATAGTTTGTGGTTCAGAACCACATTAAATATTTCGTTTTCCCTCAGTTATAGAAAATATAGATCCACATTGTGGGAGGTACCACATCGAACTAGATCCAACACATTCAAATTATCAACTCCGTTCATACGACTACCCAGGTTTAAACACAAGCATCAATTGTACATGGCAGGTAACCTCTCCACTGTACACAACTGCATACTTAGAATTTAGAGACTTTGGTACAATGGATGAATCCGAGTATATACGTATTGGACATGGTTCTAAGCCATCGAATACTGATAGTGTTATGTTTGAATATAGTGGGCATCAGATTCCAGCTGGAATGTTTAAATCATCAGGGAACACACTGTGGATACAGTTTGTAGGTAACATCGCTTCGAGAGGGTTTAGCATGGTTATTAAATATAGTAAGTAAATATTTAAATATAGTAAGTAAATATTTTATTGAATAATTTATACACTAAGTTGGCTTATCAAACACAAGCGAAGATCCATTTTTAACGGAAAGGCAGAGTGAGCCAGAGGTGGGTTTGGGAGAGGATCATCCATTTTAAACAATGAAATACAGTAGACTCGACAGGAAGTATAGTCGACTGGACTCGAAGTACAGTCGAATGGACTCGAAGTACAATCGAATGGAATCGAAGTACAGCCCACTCGACTGTCGAATCGACTGTCTGTATGTACATGAAGTGCAGGTAGTCGATTCTCGACTCGACTCGAAGTAAAGTCGACTCGACTCGAACTACAATCGACTCGTCTCGAAGTACAGTCGACTCGTCTCGAAGTACATTCGACTGAACTTGAAAGTACAGTCGACCCAACCCTACGTACTCGACTCGATGTACAGTCGAACAAAAATGACTAAAAAAACATTTAACAAGAAGTCTCATCTGTCACGTTAAATAATACAGGACCGAATTTCTAATAAGATGCGTCCATTCCCAACTAAGCAACCGACCAACAGGCCGACTGACTCTTTAAGTAGCCAATCAGATGATCGACACACATTACAAAGAAACTGCCTGCTAAATTTTAAGCCGATTTGACTATTATAACCTGAAAAATAGCGCATTAAAAGTAATTGAAATAAACCAAAAAAAATTGACAGACATATCGACAAACTGATGAACTAACCAATGTGATCGAAACTGTCTGCTAAATGTAATTATATTTGGTCTTTATTGCCTAAAGTTTGGAATATAAAAATAGAGGTACAATATTTTTGTTCATTGCAGTAAAAACCGAATTGATCAAGAAATTCATTAAAACAATAAAAAGGCATGCGTGATGTATATAAAAAAAACAAATGTAGAAAAGACTTAAACAGAAATTAACAGAGGCAAAAAATGCGCAGGACGAGCTAAGGCAGAGAGACAAGACACTGCCACAGAGAAACATTACTGGAGAAATTTCTTAATTTTAAACCAATTATTCTATTATAACTGTAAGAAAGTGCCTATTAATAGAGACCAACCGACCAATCAAACCAATAAACTGAACAAACGAGTGTAGAAATGCCTGGATGTATGTTATAAATATATTTTTAACATAGGTATAGATTGTGGTGGTCATGTAGTCCTCAGTACCATATACAAACCAGTGGCTGTATCATCACTCGGGTATCCGGATGGCTTAGACGCACCATTCCACTGCCTGTGGCTGTTCGTCACCCCGTACGAGACAAGGATGACGGTTGTAATTCACGACTTCGACGTCATATTCCCTACCGATTGGTTCAGAATAGGCAATGGACTCAACGAATCGAGTTCAATCATATTTGAGCACAGCGGTCAGGGGGTGGAGGACAGAATTTTTCTATCGGCGTCGAATGCAATGTGGATGTCGTACGTATCGCCCGCTGGAACCAGTCAGAGGGGTTTCAATGTTACAGTCAGTTATGGATATCTGTATGGTAACGTATTGTTAATTATGTAAAGATTTCATAAAACTGTTAATTGTTACCCACGGGAGTCCTCTGCGGGAAGAAATTTTCCTAAGTTAATTCAAAGTTTTCACTCTCTTGTGCCAGCTGACCACGACTCTTTTCTCTGACGTCATTTGTCTAAACAGTAATCTGTACATCTTTGTCATCAATCTTTTCATCAAAGAGAAGTAATTAAATCATTCCTCTTCATGCAGTAATATAACCAATTATGTCTTCTTTATGAAATACAATGATTTATTTCCTTCTTTATGAAATTCAGCGAATATCTTACAACCTTAATTTTCTTAAATGTCACTCCATTGTTAATTTTTTAATCTTCTGTTTGAGCTTACCACAAATTTGTAACTTTTTTATTTTTAGAATGTGGAGCTACTTTAACAACTGATTATACAAACTTCCATTGGCCGTGGTTGGTTCCATTAGTAGCCGATGAAGACGTCATTCAGGATTATTTCTGCACAGGTGTGATTGTTGCTAAGCGTTGGTTACTCACAACAGCCACCTGTCTTGCAGATATGTAAGTACGCCAGGTGTGTTGCAATTAGGAAGAAAAAGAAGGAGATGATGATGATGATGATGATGATGATAAAGATGACGGTGACGATGATGACGATGACGCGATGGCAATAATGAATGCTGACAATGACAACAATGATGAGGACGACGACGACAACGACGACGACAATGATGATGATGATGATGGTAATGATGATGATGATGATGATGGTGATTATGATGATGGTGGTTTTGGTGGTAACAATGATAACGTTGACAATGATGATAATAATAATGATCATGATAGAGATGATGATAATGACGACCAAGGTAATAATGACGACGGTATCGATGCTGATGTTAATAATTAAGAGAAAAGAACACAGGAAAGAATATTCAGAATTTCACAATAATTTAACGTACAATAACGTAAAAATAAATATATAAAGATATAAGATTGAAATACCTTAATTGCTTTTATACTTTGTCATGTTTTTACATATTTCTAAACTTTCACAGTTCATCAGAGAAATTTATCACAGCGAGGATAAATGGTTCCAGCCCTGAGGATATCACCATCGAAGTAGAAGACTTTCTTGTACATCCTGATTTTAATTCGTCATTCATTAATGACTTAGCAATTATTCGTTTAGTGCAAAATCTCTCATTTTCTGAAAACATTCGACACATCTGCAATACAATGTCAAACACATATGAAAGATGTCTACTAATTGGTTTGAATATTACGCCCCCAATCGGTACGTATGTAAAAAACAGTGGCGAATTTTATATATATACGCTATCAATATAGATAAATTCGGTGTTCGAAACAGGAACATAGGCCTATTATGCATATCAACTCCATGACAGCCCAATGCATGAGACACAATATGAACACAGCCATCAGGTGGCAATTAGACGATCTAAATTCAAAAAGCAAAAAAAAAAAAAAAAAATTTTGGCCACTTGTCATATTTACCTGTTTTCCAGTAAACAACATAATCTCGAGAACATTTGTATTTTTCTTTGAGTGTGATAGCCTTATGTATATTTTCTATAGTTAACAAATTCTACTGATACATGTGAAAATGTGGTGTAAACATATGTGTGAGACGTTCAAAATGAGTCCACATGCGTGAGACTCACGAATTATGAGTGAGAGTAGAAATGTACTGCATAACAAACACGGTATTCTAGTTTACATTGGATAATTGTACAATGAAATTGGCTAGTAAAATACTTTCTTCACTTGTATAATGTGAATTATATTATACAATATTATGATTATCAATTAGACTATTTCCCATTGTTTTAGGGACTATTCGTCTGTTTTGGAATGTTTCATGTTAGTCTAATGTTGGTGCAATAAACAACTCAAAGCGCCCTGTCTATAAATAAATGAACGATATTGTATTATGTTAGAATAATGATTATTGGGGAAGCTTCGTAAATTTACGAAATATGATAACAAAAACGGATACGTCACACGTACATTTGTTGAAGTTTTTAAATGTGTCCTAAATATATATCAAAATGTTGACGTACAAATCATTGATGATCGTCCTAAAATACAGACCAACTGTAATAGATATTCAAGGTGTTGTATTCAAACGTTATAAGAATTTATCTATTGGTTTTCGTATTTTGTATTTTTAAAGTTGCCAAACCACCATATTGTGATTTTTTTCTTGAATAGAAATTGGTCCAGTGCTAGAAACATCTGACGATTGTACAAATTTACATGAAAAGGAGTTTTGTGTTGACCTACCCGACGATCTCGAAGCTAATTGTCAGGTAAGGAAATATACCGGACAAATGATACCAAACTTCAAATTTGACTATTGGTTAAAACGCCATCTAATAAGAAAAAGAACTACATGGAATGCTATCAAACCGCACCATAATGATGGGTTCCCACTGCCGATCAAACGAACTCGATCAATCCCGATCAAGGTAATTTGGACTGGTCGGGCTCGCTCGGCAATGGTATTCGAGGTCAATCTAC
>JAOTQE010099965.1:0-13983 GCA_025631205.1 Nesometra sesokonis
CCCCAATAAACCCCCCCCCCCCCCTTCAGAAAAATGCAACGCCCCGGGGGCGTTTATTAGGAACAATACGGTAGTTCTCATTCTATAAATGGTGAAAAAACCAGTGCTGCTGGATGTGACATGCAAATGACTTTGATAACATTATAACGCCATAATAAAAAATGACGAAAGTACTGAACAACAGTTATGAGAACAAATGCTAATTCTACCACATTTTATTGAATCAATCTTATACTACATCGAACCAAATTTACTTTTCCTACTGTACAAACATAAGTTTAATTTTACAAAAAGAAGGGTGTCTCCCCAAGTTTAATGAAGAATATTTATTTAACATTATACTCAAGCTGTACTGATCATAATATTTAAGCCAGATGAAAAGTGATTTTAAACTGTGCTTACTTTGATAAAATTATAACGCCATAATAAAAAATGACAAAAGTACTGAACAACGGTTATGAGAACAAATGCCAATTCCACCACATTTTATTGAATCTATCTTATTATCCTACATCAAAACAAATTTGCTTTTCCTTCTGTACAAACATAAGTTGAATTTTACAAAAAGAACGGTGTTTATTTTATATTTTATTTAACATTTGTAAATACACTCAAGGTGTACTGATCATAATGTTTAAGCCAGATGAAAAGGGATTTTAAAGAGTGCTTAGTGATCATTTCAAAATTATCCTGCTGCAGTTACTGCAGTAATTCAATTACAACAGTTTTAATTCAGGAGCTGAACGAGAATTACTAAAAGCACCATGTTGAGATGAGACCTTGTGTGTCAATATGGTCACCAAAGAAAACATAATGGCACTGGATTATGGCAGTAACTGTAGTTGACTAATACCCGATTCACACGTTCAAAAATCTTACCAAATGTAACAAAATGTAACATTTTATAGCGCGTGTGAATGCAACATCCTGTTAAAATCTCAGAGAATCTAGGAAAATCTCGGAATCTGTACCAGCCTCGCAGAGGCTGGTAAAGATTCCGAGATATTCCGAGATATCACCTGATGCCTCTGCGCATGCGCAGTAATGCTGCTCGATTAAAAAACAATGGTCTTTCACGGGGTTTCGTTGTTGTTGTTACACCGGGATCGTAATACGGACGAATCTTTTCCATCAACGCTAATTATGAGTGGAAATAGGATAATGTTAAAAATGCCCTCTCTATAATTATTAAAAACCGTCAGAAACAACGGAGGTTTCTAAATACGCTGTTGATTTCTTCGAATGTTTACCGTGATGGTTAGTACTGCAAAAGACGATTGGAAGTCCGCGATATTCCAACTCCAGCCCGCCAAGCTCATGAACGAATGGGCCTGGGCTCTAGGCCTAGGAAAATGTATAAAATTAGTACCAAAAGCTGTACGCATTTGCCGTAAATATATATATAATGGGTTTTTTAAATGACCTTCGCATTACTAGACATTACCTACTTACGCGTGTGAATGCGTTGATATCTCGGTAGGAAAAACTCAGGAGATATCCTGGTTATATTTGGTAAAGATTTTTGTACGTGTGAATCGGGTATTAATAGCCATGGATTACTGCAGTAACTGCAGTAGAATAATTTTGACATGGTCTCTTGATTGTCATTTATTAAAGATGTATTGGCACCTAAAAATGACAGATAATTGATTTTCAAAACAACGTAAACCAATACATGCACTGATTAAAGTTTAAATAACATAGAATAACAGTAACTCCAAATAAGGAAAGTGAGGCCTTGGTTTCTCAACATTTTAACTTTTATTAAGTCATCATCAGGAATGTTGAGAAATCATTGTCTCACTTTTCTTATTTGGAGTTATACTGTTATTCTATAAAAACAATTTGATTATTAATTAAAAAAAATATATATTTCAACATGTTCCAAGCAGAGATGTTTTCACCTTTCGGAGGGATGTAGTTGCCGTCTGTGTGGCAACGCAGCATCTTACTCGATGTGTGTGGGTTCTGGGGGGAGTGGATGGGTTTAACTCCTCTTCTCTCCTCAACTAGAGAGAACCCTGCTTGCGACTTGATGAAAGTTAAATTTTAGTGTACCTCGCGTTCTTTACTGAAGCCCTCTTGTCATCAGGTTAATAGGATTCACAATTTTGTACGTATTTTGTTCTCTGTCTCTGTTTGAGATTGTATGCAAATTTTTGAATAAAACGCTATAACAAAATGTTAGGTGTCATGATAAAATGAGTCGTGTTGTACATATTTCATTGCGAGATATCCACAAAAAAAGGCATAATTATATTTTAGAATTTTAATTTAGTAAATTTATTGCTTAAATTTTATGATTACAAATATCTTGTTTTTGAGCTACAGTACTTTTTGTAAAGAATATTTTTTTAAATCAATGGATGAAGGAAGTCAACAGTTGTAACTTGTTTAACTTTTAATGTAGATTTTCTCCATAGTGTGCTTTCATACATGTACATTCCAAACTTATTTTTCTCTGATTATACTCTAAACTTATGAACTTACTACTATAATTTAAAACCAAATTAAAGCTTATAATATTTTCGATCAGATTACAACAATAAGTCAATTTTTGCTTTTTGTACAACATGATTCATTTTGTGATGACAACTCACATATTTTTAAACAATTTTTAAATCAAATTTTGCACCCGTTCTCAAAATTAACAGAACACCTTGCAAAATTTATTTTATGATTTGTTTGTCATTTTCAAGTCGCAATATCTACGATATAAATCAATGTTTTATACACCTGTAAATTATTTTATGTAAATTTCTTTAGTTAATGTTGATGAGGAATACTATACGCCAGATGTTGACCTGCAACAAGGGATGCAGCTGGCCAACCAGATAGCAGCTGGTAACAAAGATGACATCAAGGAGGAATTTCTTCAACTTCTTCATCTTTATATCCTACCAATCATACGGCTTCATGCTGATGACGTGGACAGGGTGCAAGACGCTCTCATGCGACAGGTAAAAGTTTACTCTGATACCCATTTCACACAAATGCTATTTTACAAATATTAACAACTTGTAACAAGTTGCAGCCAGTAAAGTCAGTGTGTAAACAAATCCATGTAAAGTTTTCCAAAATTTACAGGGTTTCCCCCATAGATATATTATTTTAACTGCTAGATAGTGACCTTGTATACAATACATAGCCCCAAATTCCAGGTTTATGGAAGCACCTACTATTGAAGGACTTCTTTAGAATCAAACTAGTAAAAAAAATGCACCCCAAATATTTCATAAACGTGTCTGATTTATTAAAAAATGGAAGTAAATTGAATCCCAATATAAAGACAAGCGACAAACAATACAATAATTACAGTATAAAACAATTATTTTTATATAATTCAAATGTTTATGACAAAGGCTGGTAAATAGTAGGCACCTACATGGGTTTGCAATTTTACAGTGTTAAGTTCACAATCTAGCCATAAATAATAAATGTATGGTTTCCCCAGAGTTATGTCAGAAAGGCTAATGTGTGGTCTGCTTTGTGTTTCAATATTTTTTGTGTTGTTTCCCCTGTATATTTGCGCATACACTGTTTCTATCTGGTTTGCAATATATTTCTTGTTTACATCATGAGCTAATAAATTTTGTTAGGTAATTCAATTTTTGCATGAACAAGCGGAAATTATCAACTACTAGTTTCCTCAATTATACAAAATTATTATTCTTTTGAGAATTCTTTGTAAAAGTGTATGAGTGAAATAAACAAAATATCTCAGAAGATGTTACAAGTTAAAGTAAGACAAAGTAATTGTAAACGATTACACCCCCGCCTATGCTTTGAAGGAGGTTTTTCCTCTTGTGTTTGTTAGTTTTTGTGTTCATTTGTGAACAGCCTAAAGCCATAGTTTTCATTCTTTTTGTACTTTAACTGCAATAGGGAGGTATCAAGCACATAGAATAAACATACTCTATTCAGGGTCAAGAAAGGTTATGTTTTGAATTTTAATGGCATAGCTAACAGATCAGACCAGAGTACATCAGTACCTATCAGGCCTGTTTAGTATCTAGCCCACTGTATCATTATCACCATCACCTTCACCATCTTTATTGTCATCATCATTATCATTATCATAATCATCATCATCAATATATATCTGACAGTCCTAGGTCCTCTTCTGTACATGTGATTATAATAAGTTTCGTCTGGCCCTGAGATTGTGAAATGATGACCCTAATCTTAGCAACAAATTACTAAATAACATGCAATATGTTCAACAGTCTGAAGATATTGGCAAAGAGTGAATATTGAATTAAGTCTTCCTGGTAAGTTGCTTTGTACAGTACAACAGCCTTTATTCTCATACTTCGCCAAGTAAAGAAGACAGAAGGTAAGCAGTTAACAGCACTCTACATAAACAGGTCTACCCTGCTCCTCGCAAACCAAACTTCACCTTAAAGTACCTCAGATTTCATTTCCAGTTCCTGCAGTACTATAATTTAAAATTTTCTCTTGAGTAAGGAAAGTTTGCAGAAATGACAGGAAGACGACTAATTGAAGGATAATTTACCAGATAGGTTTAATTAGTGCTTCAATATGCAAGTATTCCCATGTCAAGCACAGTATTTTTGTTAGTTGAACCTCGTTCTGTGAACACCTCTTGTAAGCAGACACCTCCCTTAACAGCCACTGTCTTTCCTACTGTGATCAATGCATTTGGTACCTCTCGTAAGCAGTCACCTCCCGTAAATGGTTTCAAACTTAAATTTTTGAAATTTGTATGATAATTTAACTCCCATAACTTGCCACTTAGAGACGAAAACAAATTTCTATAAAATCTGCCATGATTTATATTTGTATCATCATTTATGGATTTCAAATGGATGGAGGTTTGTTTTGGGGGGTGAGGGCCTTGTTTGGGCAACATATTTATTTTTTATTATCATCCAACAGCAAATTTACTTGTCACTTACTTAATGAGACTGTGTCATGCTTTCCAGAGATCCCAAGTTTGAGAAGTGAAAAATCAGGAGATTGTATGTCGGCTGCTTTGTTGATCAAATTTGCGTATGCCTGTGCGACGCATCATAATAAAAAACAGAACACAGAACAAGTACATAAAAATATGTAAAATTATCTATATTATTGTATATAAATTGTATTTAACACTGAGCAGAGCTGGTATTTTTGGAAAGAACAATCGATTTTGCTCCTAGGCTAGGCCAAGACCCACCACTCTGAATATTTTTAAAAGACACTTAAAATTTTCAGGAGAAAAATGTATTTTTTCAGGACGGCGGGAGATGACTAAAAAAATCAGGAGAATCCTGTAATTACAGGAGACTTGGGACCTCAGCGCTTTCTAAGCCAAGTCTCATTATGGGTAAGAATCTGGTGTTCAGCCAGGTTGAACCCTAAACCTCAGGATTGAAAGGCAAGCATGTTGCCCACCAGGCTACAATGCTACTCTACTCTAATCATTTATAAAACCAAAAGAAGCAAAAATTATTGACCCTAATTTTTGTTGTTTTTTTTTTTAATGTTGTTTAATAAAAAGTTCCAAATAAGTAGAAAATAACTTTTACTCAACAGGTAAACATTTTAGAGAAGATTGGGAAAAATATGGACAATTTATCTCAACACCGCAATGAAGTCAAGAAAACCTTACTTAGCTGGAGACAAGACTTATGCCACAAGCACTTAAATTCTGTAAGTCTTTTGAACCATGTTGATCTAGATATATTGCCAATATTTTCTTTTATTATTCAGTTATGCTATTTTAACCAGTTTAATATTATGACAATCAATACAAAATTGTGAGCAAGTTGTGTGGCCGAGCGGTTAAGGCAGGGGAACTGTCAGCCATAGCAATAACAACAGCATGGGTTCGAGGCCCGCTCACACCATAGTTCTGGTGGTGGAACAAGTCTTCTCTGATAAGGACTATAAACTGTAGGCCCAGTGTATACATACAGCTTGTGTGCACTATAAAGAACCCAGTACATCTTTTGAGACAAGTAGGGGTTACCCCGGTGTATTGGTCCATTCATCCCCTGCCGTGGACAGATGAATGAGCACCTGTATTGGGCAGCAGACATGACGTGACCCTTAGAGGCGTAGAGAGTGATATGAATGTATAACATTTGGTCCACAGCGCCTTGAGACTCTAATGTATAAGGCGCTATAAAAATTGAAGTACACAACATTGTAATAATACATACTGGCACTGTCACCTGATTTCACCACTGAAAGAAACCGTTTTTAGCCTCTGATGATTAGTGTCCAAAAATTATGTATAAACACATACTTTTTTCGGAAACCTTTTTGAGCGCTCCATGATTTATTTCCTTTTCTTCTTTCAATATTAGACATATCTAGGCGACCTCTAAAGCCACATTAGATAGTCTCTCTTTACATAGGCTCCTATGAATGTTGTCTTGTTCAAGGCAAGAAATCCTGTTTTTCACACCCAGTACATTTTGGTTTCTGAGCAAATTAGGAATCGAATTATGATGCCGTACATGAAATGTATAGTAGGATGATATTGTGACCTGTAGATGGGACGGCAAGTGGCTTAAGACCTGTTAAGACCCCATAAATCTTCTCCCGTTCAACCTTTTCAATATTTTGCTGCAGCTCATACAGTGTTTTTCGGTATCCCCATCAAAAGCACTCAATAATTATTATTCAATGTTTTTTGGGTGTATCATGGTGTTTCTATGATTCTCGCATATCCAATAGAGCCTACCCATTTTATCTCAGATAAGTATTTTACACAGCTCCTTCCATTCTTTTAATAAAATATTGATATAAAGATTTTAAAATAGATCTCATAATTTTCAAGCCAGCCCCTTAAAATCACATTCATTTCTTGACTAATCATTTTTTTTTTATTTTGGCTCCCTGGGGTCTACTCGTTATCTTTGGTATGATATTAATTAGCAGGGTCATTTATATCCCCAAGATTCCTTGTCATGTTCAGGATATGTAATTAATTCCTAGGGCCTGTTATATCCAGGGTCTTTTTTCATATCCCCAGGGTCTTCATATCTCCAGGGTCTTTTACATTCCCAGGGTCTTTTATATCCCCAGGGTCTTTTATTTGTAACATGCAATTCCGCCTGTCGCATCCGACAGCAAACATTTAGGCCTACAGGATGAGATTACATCAATGCTTTCTAAACTATGTTTCCTTATAAGGCTTAGGAAGTGTTAAGTCAGAAGAAGAGGAAGAAGAACTTGAAGTGACCAGTTTAGAAAACTAGGATACTTGATGGGAAGGCAGGCTTATTAACTAACCAAGCTGAACTACCACTATGAACATTGCCAGGGTCTTCCATAATTCCATACATCTGTGTTTTTGAAAGGCATCACTGAGTTTTAAGCTTTATCATTATTTACATTCCAGTTTCATTGTTGTTTTTTTACAGTTCACTTGTATCTAATAATACATTCCAAACCTAAGAGGAACAAACCAGTTATTTTAGAAATACTACTGTCTATAATATATGTTTGGATTGTTTTGAATACCATAGTGATGCAGTAAATTATCTTTAATAATACAGTCAAGATTCTCATTTACCACCCCCCCCCCCCACGTTCCCCTGGTTGATCCCCAAGGGGGGAGTGGGGTTTGGCAACCAGGGGAAGTTTCAGAATCTAACGAAAGGGAGAAGGCGGCCTTTCCAAGGCCGAAAAAAAAAACAAAAACGAATAAAAAAAACCTTATTTCTCCATTTTGTGTGTCATTGTAGCCTGTTCTGCCCCATTTGTAGGCCTATGTGTTTATTTCCTATTTTTAGGGTCAATACAGAATATTTTTTTGTAATATTCTATTTTAATGAACAGATGAAGGAATATGACAAAATTAAACAATTTTCCCAGATAAATTATCAGACGGTTGCATAATTAGCCATTTTACACTTGACGTAATTGGTAGTGTTCATATAGAGGGTTTGTAAATGAGAAGTTTGTATGATAAGGTCAACAGTACATTTCTTAATTATAAGCCTATCTTATATTTTTATTTTGTTTTTGATTTAAAAGATCAACTTCAAAGAATCAACTTCAAAGTATCAACTTCAAAGTTTCATTTTCTATAAATAGTGTTAGTGACTTTGCAATTTTGGAACTATAGTCAACTCTTCCAAAATGGACCCTCCTAAAAACCCAAATTCCAAATTTAACCCTTTTTAAATTTTTAAAATTAGGAACCCAATGTGAATACGTAAATTTGACTCTAAACTGGGCAATAGACAGAGTTTACGCACGGGGACAGTAAAGCAAGAGGATTTGCATTTTGTGTGCAATGGAGTGTGAAAACATAAACAGGCTTATGCATCACAGCCCTTTGAAAAAAATAACACACTTTGACTAGGTAGATCTACCATGTTAAATTACTAGGGAGATCTACCTAGCACCACAGAAAACTACGTAGTAAGGTAGTGTATAATTACCCTGTCTGTTAATGTTATTAATGCCTTAAGGATTTATGCTAAATAATGGCTGTATTTTCCTATGTATACTTGTAGATCATTGCTGACGATATCCTTGGTAATATCCCTTGACATGGTAGTTTTATAGGGTTAACTCTGTTAACTACCTTTACCTACCTTGTCACTACCATTATCTACCATGTTAACAGAGTTATTTTTTCAAAGGGAGAGGACTAACTCTATATCTAACACTCAACTGAAAGTATTTTCTACTGAAAGCTTCATTTTTGGTTTAAAAAAATCTTATAAAATGTTAAAATCTATAATTTTTTGAAATTTCCACTTTTTAAATTTGAATTATATACTGTAGGGTTACTTATTGAATAATACACATTTTGTTAATGCTTAAAGTAGATGTCAAATATTCAAATATTCATCCTTAAGGATTTATGCTAAATAATGGCTGTATTTTCCTATGTATACTTGTAGATCATTGCTGACGATATTCTTGGTAATATCCCTTGACATGGTAGTTTTATAGGGTTAACTCTGTTAACTACCTTTACCTACCTTGTCACTACCATTATCTACCATGTTAACAGAGTTATTTTTTCAAAGGGAGAGGACTAACTCTATATCTAACACTCAACTGAAAGTATTTTCTACTGAAAGCTTCATTTTTGGTTTAAAAAAATCTTATAAAATGTTAAAATCTATAATTTTTTGAAATTTCCACTTTTTTAATTTGAATTATATACTGTAGGGTTACTTATTGAATAATACATATTTTGTTAATGCTTAAAGTAGATGTCAAATATTCAACTTTGCCGTTGTTTTCAAAACAGGATGGGAGTGCGAGACGTGCACAGTGTGAAAATGGGTGAGGCTTAACCTAAATGCGACCAACCACGTCGTTGCCGTCCCCATGCATAAAAAAACTAACGTGGAAAACTAAACAAAATTGATGGTTGAAAAAGGGTGATTGGTTTTGGGGGAGGGAATGTAATATTGGTTCTTGCAATTTAAAAAAAAAACATTGCAATTTAAATATAATGCATTAAAAAACTACCTTCCTTTCAGTGTAAATAGGTCATATTTATTATCCAATTCTTCTTAATTTATGTCTCCTTTTTGTATTATTAGACCATGTCTCCAGTGGCCAGAATTCATTGAATATGGCAACTGTAATTTTTTCTTCTCTATTTACAGGAAGAGGCAATACATTCAAGCAACGTAGACTTCCTTCAACAAATTTATGAAGATTTAACTGCAGATATACAAAACGCTTATGTTGAGGTAATATCCTTGTAACAAATTATCTTGCTGAATGTCAGACTCATTGCAAAAAAGCAGACAAAAATGAGGCATGTCATGGCAAAACTACCAAGTTGTGGCAAAATTTTAAAAAATTAGGTAATATGGAGGCCATATTACACATTTTGTATGATTTAAAATGAGGGGACAATTATAAAAATCGAACATCTATAACCAAAGTTATTAAAAAAATATAGTCAAATATTTCCTTTGTATTTGTTTATATTTTCTGTTGGTTGTTTGCTTATTTTTCAATAACTTCCTGTGTGACAACTTGGTGGTTTTGTCATGCCTTGCCCCAAATGTATCCATCTAGCAAAACTGATCATTGGGGCCATTAGCAATACAATATCAAACAAACATATAAACAGAGAAAAGAGACAAAACTGACCTTTAATTAATATATTTTATTAATATAATTTTATAGATGGTATGCCATCTGATCATTAACAGAGAGATAAAAAGTACACAATTTTAATTTATTGAATCATGTTTGAGAGGGTAACCTAGTAAAGGTGATAGTATGAACCCTTGGCAATACAATATAAAACAATTAAACATAGAGAGATAAAAATTTAGAGTTATATTTACATGTATACATTTCTAGACATAAGTAGAGATAAACAAATATTTGTCTACTACATTAAAATACACAATTATTATAAAATAAATCAAATTAAAAAATATTATCTAATATTAATCTATTACAATTAATTCACAAGTTAGCCTAAATTTACAATTTCATCCCATTTACAGTTATAAAAGTCATATTATAATATATATTACAACCCAATGGTTAATATATTCAAATTAATTATGAAATATTTTATGTTGAAATATGTGCTAAAATAGGGTTAAAGGAAGAATGTTGAATTTACTACAAATAACTGAACTGTTGGAACTCAGGAGGTTTAGAATGTGTGTTCCATTTAAATTTCAGAATCTGTACCATAACCAACGTGTACAGTACCGGTATAAAACCTTTTGTTTGTATTTATTGATTTTGATAAAGCTGATGATAACACTACCACAAATCAAAGCATAAAAATAAACTGGTGATACATCATTTTCACACCATGTTGGTACCATAAGGTCATTTTCTCACCCATGTTAACAGTAAATAATATTTTTGCTAAAAGGAATATAATGAAATTTATGAAACATCATGCCCATTCCAATTTTTTTTATTAGTAATACTAAATATAAAATAATTCAAAGAAATTGAGATTTTTAATACTAATTCAGAAGCTGGTATATATTAATATTAAAAGTGAATTCATTATTTATTCTATCCTCTGTTAACATTGTCTAAACAGGGAATAGACCTAGGAAGGCAAACTGGCAATTCAAATAGACAGAATTTTCATGGAAAAATACTATAATTTTCAAAACTAATGTTTTCTTTGACCAAAAATAAGTTTATGAACTGATAACAGTGATTACGTAAAACGTACACATCCCAGGCCTAACAAACAGTGCAAAATCATGAAAATTATATTTAATAATTTATGAAAACATCCCATTGTGAGAATAAATACAAGTTTGCGAAATGTTTCAAATAGTAAAATTGTGCAAATCTAGGGCTGCAAAAATAAAGGGCTTTACAGTAAATTTTAAAGTAAAATATAAATACATGCATTTTTCTGACAACCGAACTGTTCCGTTTAAAACTTCAAAATTGTTAAGACTCTACTTTAATTAATTAAGACATATATTAATATTATAAATTATAGTAATTATAAATTTGTTGAAGGTCAGTTTAGATAGTAAATTGAAAGCATTAATATAGAATTTATTTATTAAATCTTCAGTTGGAACTTTGCCAGAAAAAGGTTGATGAGGCAAAGAAGAAAGTGCGTGATGGACCATCCTCAATATCTAATCTTGCACGGTAAGCTTGACTAATTATCTAAGCGTCCTACATAAGTAGTTTCAACAAATTTTACATATTTCCTAATTTATAAATAAATTTGATATTTTTCAAATCAAGGATTCCTTTAAGAAATTAAGGAACTTGAGAATTAAAAATTTGAATTTTATTTGTACAGCTTGCACTGGCCACACAAAAAAGATAACAATTTTATGTTTTTCCAAAGTCGCCTGGCGTAAATTAATAATATCTCTGTCAAACCATTGTACCAAAGTAATAGGGGCATTCAGACATTCGCAAAAAAGTGGTTTTTTGCATTGCTATGGAACAGAAAAGTTTCAAGAACTCTCGTGATTGTGTTCATGATCAAATTCTCAGTTCTTCTTTCGATTTTTCACAGAATCATCTCGTGTACTGTCTGTAGTGAATCATTTGCACGTGAAATCTTTCGTGTGTATGAACGCTCGCAAAAAAAATTGATTTTTAAATTGTGATCCTTAGCAAAAATTGATTTTCATATCTTGATTTTGTACACATGTGCACGTCCCCATAGTCATGCTTTTGGTCTCATTTTAATGTTAGATAAATCACTTTCAACCCTGTAAAAATAAATTTTGAATAAGCATAAAGCATCTTAATAATGGCATTGTACGTCATAGAATTCAAAATGTGCAGGATGGCAGATGTGGGGGTGGGGGTGGAGAGGAGGATGTGGGGCTCGGTATAAAGTCTATGGGAGTAAAAAGGTAATACATTTTCTGGAAGGAAATTTGATCGGGAATTAAAATATGATATGAACATAAGTGTAGGACCAATGCTGGTGAGGGGGTTGAGATACAGATCTTACAGAACACTTATGTTTGTTTTCTTAATAATGTTTTCAACCCTAAAGTGCTTCCAGCTCACACTATCCTAGCATATTTGAATTCCACATAAAATTTTCTTTCAGAATATGTATACATTTGTATAGGTGGGGTTAATACATATCAAGTTATGCTAACTTGGACAGCTGTGTGATTTGTGTAGAACCACGCAATGTAACACATTGGGTGGCGAGTTCAAGAAAGCCATACCAGTTTTTATGCTTTTTCCATGTCATGTATTTTATATATTTTTTACAAGGTCCAGAGGCCTAAATTAACAGCAAATTCCTGGTTGAAGGAAGATTCACAAATAGTTTAAAAGGTTATTTAAATAAATTATACCACACTGTATATTTAACTGATTTGCTCAGTGTTATTAAGTATCATAATACGCCATTTCACGGTTTCAACTGTGCATATGTGTTACCAAGGTCAAGTAATGAAACAACGCGCAGCTCTTATCGAAAGGAATATGATTGCCGCGTGTCATTTTATCACTTGACCTTAATCTGCACATGCGCAGTTGAAACCGTGAAATGGCTTATTGTTAGAATATTAAGGTGGAAACAAGAAAAAAAAAAAACTCTACATTTCTCATGCCTTAACAATTTGTTTTAGGCAATTTTTTAGCAACTTTGTTTTGGAAAATTAAGGTGGTGAAAACTTTGACCTCTTTGTTTGAATTAATTGTGGTAATGTGACAATTTCTTTGCCCCCTTTTTTTTATTTAGATAATTAAATTCTTAATACAATTAACCAAAATCCAACATTTTGTTTAGTTTGATTCTGTGTGTAAAACCCATCAATAATGAGATTATTTTGAAGTATCTTTCCAAATGTTGTTATGAAAGTGAAAATGATTGTTGTGTATAGAGATAGTTTGAGGCAGGAATGAGTTCATATTTAATACAACAGGAAAGAATCATCTTGTCTCAAACATAAATTAGCAAGAACAGTCATAGAATGAAACCAGTTAAAAATGTCATTAGCCGATATATTTAGCTGATCTACTACCATTACTCAGTGTTATTGTTTTGTTTTATGATAATCAGCAATAACAAATTAATATGAAGAATTTTATTGTGTAATTTATATTTGAGGTCTCGTAACAAAATGAGTTGCATCGTAGGTAAGATGAAATTGAGATAATCACAAAAATATGTCTGAAGACAACTTTTTTAGAAGTTTAGTTTTAGTCAATTATAAATACTATGTGCTTAGAGGGTAGATTAGGCCTACACCGTATATTATGCTCTATTAGAGGACACCAATAACTCAATTTTGGATTTTCCTACCATGAGACCCATTTTGTGGTGAGACCTCACATATTAAAAGTCATTGTAAATGTGTATATAAGTGCCTGAAGTGGTAAATATGCAATTACCATGCTATTTTATTTTGTTTTTTGATTGTCATCAATAAGTAGTTTAGTAGTACACAATTTAAATGTTTTGCATTAATAGGTTAAAGATGAAAAACACTTGAAAATGATAAAAAAATAATCAACATTAATTTTTAAATTAACTTACTCATATCAAAGTAACATCAAATTTAA
>JAOTQE010099976.1:0-13982 GCA_025631205.1 Nesometra sesokonis
GCTGAAATAGTAGGAATATTTTTAATCACGTGGCGCTCTTTCAACCAATCAGTGCAGTTTAAATGTTTGATGTAGAACATAATAATAACTGTTTATAATTATTGTATTTTTAACATTGTTTTGTCATACAAATTATTCATAAATGTCACACATATTTTATGTTGTCAACTTCTTCAGATTTTGATTAAATTTACTTTCATTTATTGATAAATTTGAAACTTCTATGAAAGACTGTGTGTGCGCAATTTCAAGATAGCAACAGGGTTAGAACGTAACATGATTTGATTGTTTGAATTCCGGAATAGTAGGCGCCTACATGGAACTGCACTTGGGGCTATGTATTCTGTGGAAGTTCACTATCTAGCCGTAAATAATATATCTATGCAGAAAAATCAAGTCTTTAAAAAGTTGTCAATTGATGATTGATTGACATCAAATTAAACACAGTAAATGAGCACATAAATATACTAATTTTTTTCAAGGCTGCAAATCTTTTCTGAAAACAAAAACCATCAAATATTTGTTTCATATTTTAATCCATGTGTAGGTATATAATAGAGATAATTTAAAATAATTCTGAAATTTTTTCCATTAGAAATTCAAAATGTCCATAAAACATCAATGTACCAAGTAAAGTTAGCGCTCACTAAAACAATTTGGTTTATATTATGTCAGGCAAGTGAGGTTGCAAGCATTGCATTTAAATACAAGTATGGATGTTTTAATTAATGTCTCCATGAAATAAATTCCCAATTACAGTTTAAACCATCTGTAAGCAAACACCCTTGAGTCTGAGAAAGTGTCCGCTTATGGGAGGTGGCCCCTGAGGAGAGGTTGGACCATTAGAGGGCCAAACTTTTTAAAATCATGTTTACGATTTCACACATTTATTTGTATTGTCTTCATAACTAGATGAGCTTCCTAATGATTATGTAGCTACAGTTGAACCTCCCTGTGCAGACACCTCTCATAAGCGACACCTCCCATAATGGACACTAATTAAAAGACCCATTTGTTCTTCCTATTTAATCAGTGAATTTGGTACCTCTCTTAAGCAAACACCTCCTGTAAGCGGAGAGCGGACATTTTTTGTCTTAAAATTTCAATTTTTTGTATGTGAATTTTCCTCCCATAAGCGGAAATCACAAAAAATTTAGTGATTTTTCTGTACAACGAATACAAATTTCTGTACAAATTCGTCCTTATACTGTAATGGCAGAGAATCATATAACTGAACCAATCTAAAAAATGATAAACAATATTTAATACAATATAGAATGAGGTGTCTAGATATTTGAGAGGCCATTTGTTTTGAGAAGGCCGTGAAATGCGAGACATAAGGAAGTATCCATAATTTTACAACTTTGGCCTGCTATCGGCCGAAATTCCCGTAAGCGGACACTTTTCACGGATCCGAGGGGGTCTGCTTACAACTGTATATCATACAAAAAAAAATGATTTCCTATTAAGTGTAACAAATAAAATAAAGCTATTATTAGGAGTTGTATGCTAGAAATTGTATTCATTGTTAAAAAAAAGCAGAGTGGCTGCTTAATAAAGTAAACTATTATAAAAAAAATACAATTGTTTAAGACAAAAAGGGTCCGCATCTGCATATGGAAGATGGCTGCTTACAAGGTTCTGAATGCAAAAATTGGATAGAACAAATAGGCTCATATCAATTTTATTTAGTAAATAAGGGATGCGCGCATCAAACACCTCAAAATGCGACAAATTTGGCCAAAATCATCATGTTTTCAGCACGTTTTTCGTAATTTCTCCACTGTTATTTGTCCAATTTACCTGGTTCAAACGGAAAAATGTGTAAAAATTAAATAACTTAAATATTTTACAAATAACTTCCCATGTATGTGTATTATCTCATCGGAAATCCAGTATATTTGACTCCAATTTTCACATTTTTACAGTGTATCGGTCAAAAGTTCGTAGGTATACATAGACTTCCAAATGGCTTAGTTTGAAAACTACTATTAGGATTTAACTGATTCAAGCGGATATACATTCCAATATAAATATTATTTAAAATGATGCCAAATTCATTTCTATTTGCATAGAAACAGCGTCGGAAATCCTTGTTTTCTCCACCATGAATAATTCAGTAGATGTTTTGAAGACTGTAGAAAGTATAGGGAAATTTGAAAATACGCTACAGATTTGATTCGCTTGTTTTCGATCAGGTTTAATTTGTCCATTCAACTTTCACTAGTAAGTATATATTTCAAATTACATATCAATTTGAAGTGTAAGTATTAAGGACACTAATGAATATAATTTTATCTTAAATAATTAAACAAACGCGATATTTCATTGTAAAAGCAATCGAGTATCGTGTACGATTCGACTAGCGTAGCCATGTCCGAACGGTCTTGCTGCGTGATCATGGACATGCTGCGTGTATTCGAACTCTGATTGGGTAAAAGCGTCCCTTGCATAAACAAAACAAGTTCGTAACGCATTCACTGGAGCATGAACGCTGCGCGCACTACAATTTGCATGGAATTAAATTGCACTAAACTGAGTCAAACAAAAAAGTTTAAATGTGTTTCCATTATGGGAGGTGTTTGCTTATGAGACATGAGACTTGTCTGCACAGGGAAGTTCAACTGTAAATATTTATAACAAATAACAAGTACATGAATTTATTCAAATATATGAGGCACATCATCGTCATCATCATTATTATCATCATCATCACTATCATCATATATAATACTAACTCACCTGCTTCTGGTGATCTAAGAGTAGATGGTGATAAGGGCGCTAAACCATAATAGGTATAAGCTTGAACTGTAATACCCAATAGACTGTAGGGAGCTACACCTTGCATGTTGTAAGATGGTTTAGTAAGTGTAGCCTGTAAAAAAAAATTATCGTTCATTTAATTTATCTTTATTATTCAACATGGGGAAATTTATAAAAAGGTCAGGATTGCAACACATACATTTATAAAATGTTCAAATACAAAAAAAAACATACTTTATTGAAGGATATAAATAGTGGTAAAATTACAATCATATTTTAATGTTCATCATGTTTCACTCAAAAGATGGTGGGGCTATTAACATGTATTTCAACACTCTGGCAGAAACAGTACAGTGGTGTAGTATTCGATTGAACCAGGGACCAGCAAGTTGCGCACGGCACAGTGATTACCACAAGTTTAAAGGGGAACTCCAGATTTCAAATTTCTATGGATACACCTATAGAACAATTAGTTCTTACCTTACTGACAAAATTCCTCAACATTTGGACAATGATATAATGAATGAAAACACTTTCCAAAGTAGGCACTTAATCAAAAAGTGGGTCTACTACTCATATTACACAATGCTAAAGGATAGGAAAATTACGGATTTTGACAGGGTTGTGTTCGAATACCGTATCAAAAATCATATTAAAAATTACTTGTTTTAATGTGCATTTGACTGATGTTTCCATTTATGTGAGATATCTTTTGAAGGAATGTTAGTTTGGTTTTTAAGCACAACCCTTTCAAAATCTCAAATTGTCCTATCCTTTAACACTGTGTAAGTTGAGTAGTAGATCCACTTTTTATTTTGAACTCACTTTTCAACACATTTTTTGGCATTTTTTACATTTGTCCAAATGTTGTGAAAATTTGTGAGTTAGGTCACAATTATCGATAGAAATTTTAATCCCAGAGTTGCCCTTTAAGCTAACTGAGCTAACTGCCACCTTTAACTGAAATATGAGTAAAAGTTAGCATTAGGTAAATCTCTATAATCTTTTACCAAAAGGTGATATATTAGCTGGGGTTTGCGACAATCCATTTTTTGAAGTGTTAACCATAGATTTATTATTTATGGCTAGATGGTGAACATCACAGAATAGATAGCCCAAAGTGAGTTCCATGTAAGCACCCACTATTTCGGAATCCAACCAATCAAATCGAGTTACGTTCTAATGCTGTTGCTACATCAAAATTGGGCCTCCAATCCTTCATAGAAGTTTCAAATTTATCAATAAATGAAAGTAAAATTAATCAAAGTATAAAGACATTGACAACTTCGACAACAAAAAATATATGTGACATAAGTAAATAACTTGCATGACAAAAGAATGTTAAAAATACAATAATTAGAAAACAGTTATGACTATTTAACCTACATGTTTGTGACTGAGGCTGACAAAATCAAAATAGTAGGCGCCTACATGGGGCTGTCATTTTACAGTGTTAAGTTCACCATCTAGCCGTAAATAATATATCTATGGTGGTAATTTAGACAACATCCACATGTATAAATATCTTTATAATAAATTACTTACTGATATTGTGTCTCCATTTTCAATACTGATATCTAACTTGTAGAATACCTCAGCAGCATCAGATACTTCTGAACTACTTCGCCATTCTACATTAAAATCTGCCGCATCATCGCCAAATATGTTGATGCTCCCGATAGGAATAGCATTTGGTATCACAATGGGATTAACAGTATACTCATCTGAAAGCATGATAAATATTTTGTATGTTACAAAATTGTGTAAAAATTCATTTGAAGTCATGGCAAAACCATTAAGTTGTCGCAAAATTGAAAAATTGAGTTAATATCGAAAACATATTACACTTGTTGTAACCTTTAAAATGAGGGGTCAATTATCAAAATCTATAACCACAGTTATGGAACAAAATAGACCAATTCCCATTGTGTCTGTTTATATTTCCTGTTGTTTATTTGCTTATTTCTCAATAATTCCTGTGCAACAACTTGGTGGTTTTACCATGCCTTGCCCCATTTGGATACTGTATTATGCTACATTAGGCCACATAAAATTCTTTGTTGTTGTCCAAGTTTGACATGAAAATCATGGTCGGATTTTTGTTTTAAATGGTTATATCTCAGAATTTTTGCTAAATCAAACAAATATCCTGAAAATTATAAGGACGCATCAATTTAACTCAAAATTTAAATAATAAGAATTTAAAGTGTTGAAATAATAAAAAAAATACAGTCAAACATGATTAATACATTCCCACATGACTGAGATCAAAGATTTTCAAAAACTTCTGTGCTTGAGCAACACAAAGGTTTTTTTTTAGGCCTTACTGTAAAACCCTTTATTTTCGAGGCCCTAAATTTTTGCGATTTCAGGATTTGAAACATTTCGCTACCTTTTATTTTTGCGATGGGACGTTTTAATAACATTTTCGTGATTTTTACCCTAGGCTTTATAGTTTTGCACACAATGACTGTTATTTTGTTTATAAACTTATTTTTTGGTTGAAGACCATGATGTTAGTTTTGAAAATTGTCCATGATGACAATGTCTAGGCCCGATCCACCTACCTCTATGAATGATTTACACATTCATCTAGCGGATCTCATGATCCTTTTGTGTGTGTTACCAACATCGAATCGCTAGGCCCAAACCAAAGTAGGCTAGCCCTAAGCCGCTACAAATTCTATGATTTTATTCACCACTTTTCGCGTAAAATTTATGATTCGTGAATGATTGTCAATTAAACAAAAAAAGAGACAAGATCATTTAATTTATACATTATGACATTTTTAGTAAAATCTGTTTTTGCAAGTTGTTTTTGACCAATAACATCTTCATGATTTTCGCGATTGTCGGGTCATTGAGAAATACACAAAAATTAATGCTAAAATTCTGTAAAGGGTTTTACAGTATTTAATCCATTCACTGTCAGTACATTTTTTTAAATAAAGGGAGCTTTAATTTTTTTTTTTTTTATTTAGTAACTATAAAGACTAATATTTAAACAACAAACAATATCAGAGTTTGAATTTCTCCAACTGTACTGTAGGGGATGACATGCCATGCAATCAGAGCAGGACACGAGGTAATTCTGAGGCATTTTTGATGGTTTTTTTTTTTGACAAGAGCTGTCACTTACTGCGCTCACAACTACATCCATTTTATGAACATATTCGCCATTGGCAGTTAACCTGTTAAAGACCACCTCACACAATATTGCATTTTAATATTATTTTTGGTTGTATCACATGTTCCTTGAAGACCTACTGAACCAATTATTGAAAACTTGTATTTCTCGTTTGTGGTAAGGGTAATAATAGTGTTGTTTACAGGGGCGGATTTAGGGAAGGTCGTGGGGCAGCTGGTGCGCACCCCCTATTATTGTCAAAACGCAGTTGTGCCCCCCAACTTATATTATGAGCGCCTTGTCTAAAATCCAGCATTAAACCAAAAATAGACATACATATAGGCTAAAACAAGGTACTAGAGCACTAAATTGGAGAAATCACCTTTTTTTTTGCTTGCCAAAATACAACCAGCAACCCACCCGGATCTTGAAAAAGGGCCCCCTTTTTCGGTGGATCCTGGATCCGCCCCTGGTTTGAGAGAAACAAATTGAATGTCAATGATAGATTTACCTGGAACAGGTTGTAGTGACCTTTGAACAAGACTCAAAGCATCAGCAGACACTGATGATATCGTTGCCTGGCTGGTGCCATCACCACTAGCTACTGCAATGTGTTTATTGGTTGTTATCCAGAAAAACCGGTTACTATAGTAATGTAGTGTTGGTGACCTATTAAATGGGAAAAGTTAAAATATAATGTAATTAATGTAGAGAAAATATCTAATTATAAATTATTGATAACTAAACGTCGGTGCACATGTAAGCCAACAGCGCGCACCAGCAGTTACTTGTGCTGCTGCTGGAAGCTAAAAGTTTACATGTGTCGTGAATTTATGTGCACCGACAGCATAGCACAAGGTTTTTAACATGTTTGATATTTAACAGCTACTTGTGCCAATGGCGCTCTGAGTGCGAGGTTTGTAAGATTTAGGCTTAAGCTGTTTATATGGCAACAGATCTGCATTGCTAAGTGTCCGCACACGTTCATACTTTAAGGCCTGTGTGTAGACGTAAATTAATGTCAAACTAATAGCAGTCTGGACCTGTTGCCATATAAATGGCCTAAGGGTAAATCTTACAACCCCCACACATTGTGTAGCTGTTAAATATAAAACATGTTAAATACCCTTTCCTGCACCGGTGGCACATAAAATGTCACTGAACACGCAAGCTATTAGCTTGCAGCAGCAGAATGAGTGTCTGTTGGCACGCCATTGGTTTACGTGTACAGTGGCCTTAACCATAGTAAACATCTACAGCTGGTGAAGAATAGTATTTCTCACATTGTAATATGATGCTGATGGGAAAATTTGCCAAAATGGATGCCAACCTCTGTCTATTATTTTAGGGTAAAGTACTGTGTATGCTATTGGTGTAGGAAATGACATTTCAACCAGTGTTATCAAATGATATTTCATTTTAGATCATTCTTTCAAATTGTACAGCACATAATTATATGACGTGTACATGCGCAAAATTGGTGAACTTTAAGATGTAATGACAGTCTAAAACGAACTCTAAATTTGTGCTAAGTTTCATTGCAAACCCTCCAGTGGTTTAGGAGTCTTGTACGGACACAATGATGGTGACCATACTTTATAGTATGATGTTTGATTTTACGTTTTTTACGTTTTATGTTTTCCCGGGCTTGTTTATTGCGATATGTAAAATCCATGTCAATTGTGATTTGATTTAAAAAGCACCTCTGAAATAAAAAAGGCACCAAGTTCATTTATATTTTAATATATTCCTGAAAATTAGGGGAACCACAAAAAAACCGAAGATAGCCTTTAGTGATGGTCAGGTTTTGTTTAGGAAATTGAAAGAGTATTTGAGACATGAATTCCTGATGATGACATAATTTATGTCGAAATATTGAATCCTGTCACGGATGATTCAGAAACGTGCTTGCCGTATAATTGTATGTAGGGAATGCGCATCGTATGACACCTCTTTGTTAACGTTAAATATTGACCGTTTGCCTGTGATAAGGCTGGAGCACTGTCGTAAATTTGCCCAAAACTTAATTAAATCTAATAGAACCGCACATCTTATCCCACCTACAAGATTTGAATGTCATGGTAGGATGCTTAGGAACTCCCAAAAACTGTCTCAGTTTCAGAAAAGGACAAAATGATTTGCAAACAGTCCCATGCCTTTTTATATTGATCTGCTTAATTCTTAATTTCTTTTTTTACGACAGTGCTCCAGTCTTCTCCACAATGCTCATGTTTTTTGTACAATTCTTAATATTTTATCCAATGATGTTTTAATGTTTTTTTAATTTTGTATTTGTAATATTGTAAATTTTAAATCATATGCAATTTGGCCACAAGGCTACAAATTATGATGTTTTTGAAATAAAGATTATTATTATGTTTCCTTGCAACGCTATGAACAATCAAAGTTCGAACATTTATAATGTAATTTTGAGAAAACTGCATTTGACAATTGCATCTTTGCAACTTATGCCTCATTTGGCTTGGCTCTGCCACATAAATAATTATAAATAATTATACTGTATAATAACATTAATAATACTCTAATTAGGTAGCCTTTTGATTTCCTACTAAATATTTTTATTTACATATTAAACTTACTGAATAGCTGCTTGAACCTCAATTACCATTTCTGGAGCTGGGGTTATTCCACTGAACAAAACAAAATAAAAAGTAAAGTAAATAAGGAAAATAAATGAAAATGAAACTAAATAGATTCATTGCTCACTATACCAATTCACTGTGGAAATTGGTGAATTTTGTAGGAACAATTAATAATAAGTGTAAGAAAGAATAAAAGAATAACTTAATGAGAAAAGAACAAATTATAATAAATATTAGAAATGTGTAGATAAAAACAAAACTTGTAATTTTAAACATTCTTTACTTCTGTTAATCAAGTTGTCCAACTACATCACCTATAAAAGCATGAAAAAATGTAAAAATATGCATTTTTATAGTAAGTTTCAAAAGTGATTTTATGTGAGATATTAAAATTTATATAATATTGAATACCTTTGTGGGGGATACCAAAAAATATTGTTCGAGCTGTGGCAAAATATTGAACGAGTCAAAGACAAGTTCAATATTTTGCCACAATATTTTTCAGTATTCCCCGAAAATAGGCATTCAATATTGTAATTATTATATAATATAGCTTACTTGTAAGTAAGTAAAAATAAGAAAGTTTAATATAATACTCAAACCTAAGTTGGTTTCAAATCAATGGTGCATTTGCTTAGTGAGGTTTGTAATTATATTCAAGTATACTTTATTTCATCAATAACAACACATGACTCACAAGCAGCCAAAGGCTGAAACCGTGGTCTTACAAAAAAATAGCCTGAATAATTAAATATAAAACAAATGGAGATCACAAAAAATGTCAACACAAAAAAAAATATATAAAAAAATGCTATTTACAGTTGTTTCAAATTTTGCCCATGGTAACAATGGATAACTTTTAAAAAGCTCAGATCTGCAAAAAGGAATTTTAATTAGGGGGCGAGATCGAAGTTCTATACTCAGATGGTGGCAGGGAGGGTGCCTGTGTCTAAATAAATTAGAAGACGCTTCTCGCCAAACAATAATAACAGATGCTCCCTCGTCGATAATTAAAAAGTCTTATACAATTATAACAAGAAATTGAAAGAACACAATTCTTACTTATCATTAGCAAGCGGTGATCTGTAAAGCCTCAGACTGCCTGACCTAACAAGCCAGTACACATATCCATCATCAAAGTCCAAGGTTAGGCTGACCACTTGCTCATCCACCAATTCCTCAGTCTCATAAATCTTCACCCTGCTTCCGAGCTCATTGTTCAGACGTGCACACTCGACTGAATAGGGCCTGGGATCATTAGCCCAGTAGAAAGGCCTTGATATCCAGTATATATAAGCCTGTGGAGAATCAATTGCCATGTCAACCGCTGTGGATTCGATAATCAAGTGTGGTGTCACTTCAGAGGAGTCAGTTGTTGACCACACAGCTCTTTTAATCTGCCAAAAAAAATCAAGGAATTGATATGTTAGCCATGTTAACAGTATAGCACAAATTGATATGTTAGCCATGTTAACAGTATAGCACAAATTGATATGTTAGCCATGTTAACAGTATAGCACAAATTTATTTCTTGCAAATGAAATTTACATTTACATTTTTAAAGACTAGTATTTCTCTAGCAGTGGCTTTGTCTTTATATCTACCTATTTATCTTACTACATATGATTCTAGGTTAATTTCAAAAAGGAATTATGTCATCTCTTCTTTAAATTCTCTGTTTGTTATCTTTTTATAACTGGTTGTTAGATATTCTGTATTACATTGTATTGACAATCAATCAATCAACCAACTAGAAGCACTCGCAGAGCGCTAACCTCCGCCAAGCGCCCAAAATTATCTCGAATGCAGCTTTAATCATTTACAATTTCTGTACACGCTGTCATTTTTTGGTGAATTTTGTATGTATTTACTATAAAGCTACAGTACAGCGCAAAAGTAAAGCTGACCACGATCTGGTTAATTATTTCCTTCATTGTAGTGTGAAGCCCCACTAACAGATCATACACTAGATTGCATATGTTTTCCGGAGGCCCCACAGGCGCATACGACCACAGATCTTCACCAAAATTAAAATTAATTGTTTCATGCGTCATTTTCAAACTTCCCTGAAAATTTTGTTAGAATCTGTCATTTACTTGTTAAGCTATGCTGCGAACAGACAAACACACAAACACGAATGAAAACATAACCTTGTCAACTTAGTTGGTGAGGCAATTAATCCATAAATAAAATAAAATCCAAAATAATCGAATTAATTAATCTTATAATTGGCAGTGCAGTTTTGAGTGGTGCTAATGATGGTGACTTAGCATTGCAGTCTAAACAACAAAATTTCAAACAAAATATGTACAGATCATAACATCTATGTCAATCTTTGTATGAAATAAAAAGAGATGAGATTTTACAGATGTCATTACACAATATAGGAGCAACACGTGAAAAATATCGTTTATGTTGTCCAGTTTTAATTTTCAAGTAATAAGCCATTTCACAGGTTCACTGCACATGTGCAGATTAATGTCAAGTTATAAAACAACGTATGGCTATTGAAAGGAATATTATATTGCTGCCCATCATTTTATGACTTGACCTTAATCTGAACATGTGCAGTTGAAACCGTGAAATGGCTTATTGATTATTAGATGATCTGATCAGTGATAAATACAAAATACTCACATTTTCATTCTCTGCCCAGTATAGTTGTCCTCCCATCCAGTCAACAGCTATTTCATTGGCATTGGTTATGCCGTTAATCTTTGTCGCAGAGCCCGAGTTGACGGCACTCTTCCAGTAAACTTCATCTGAGGCATCGCTTGATGAGGCAGCAATAACCCATACGATTAAATCCCCATACCAATCAATATCTAAAAAACATAATCAGAATAAATGTAACATAATAAATCCACATAATATGCTTTTTTTTAAATACAGAACATATTCACCTGCTACTGTGGGTTATAGGTCAGAATTCAACTTTCAATTTTAATTCCAATAGTTAGTGCAACCTTACTTGGGAATCCACAGGGAATTAATCATCGATTTATCAATCGAAATGACATTATTTCCTTTTTTTTTACATTATAAATGAGAGAAGATACTAAAATATTTCATTTAACAATATAAATAAAGAGGGACACATCCAAAAAAGCATAGTTAAAAGGGTTAAGAAATGCTGATTTACCATAGATTTATTATTTATGACTAGATAGTGAACTTCCACAGAATACATACAGTATCCCCAAAGTGCAGTTCCATGTATGCGCCTACTATTCAGGAATCCAACCAATCAATTACTGGAACGTTCTAACGCTGTTGCTACGTCAAAATTGCATCCCCCAATCTTCCATAGAAGTTTCAAATTTATCAATTAATGAAAATAAAATATATGTGATATATGTAAATAATTTATACGACAAAGCAATGTTAAAATTACAATAATTATAAAAAAGTTATTGTTATTTAACTTACGTGTTAGTGATGAAGGCTGATGAAATAAAAATAGTAGGTGCCTACATGGGACTACAATTCTACAGTGTTAAGTTCACCATCTAGCTGTAAATAACAAATCTATGTGATTTCCATACCTTTAATGTTTGACGTTGTAGAGGTGATAGGTTGCTGGTCATTTCCATCCAAACCCACCCTTTGAATACCTTGATCAGTTCCTGCTATTAAATATGGTTCAGGAATTGCTAAAAAGAACAAAAATTGTCAATGAATTTCACACACAAGGAACCTAATGTATTCTTCACAAAGAATTAAAAACAAAACATATAAAAACATTAAAATAAAAACAGTGAAACTTCCAGAGTAATACTAACAGTAATTCTATGTAAATAATATTGAGATAATACTGAGACGACAACGGCGATGCTGCTGACGCCAACGACGATGCCAACAACGACAAAGAGAATAATAATAATTATTTATATAGCGCACGTCTCCACCAAAGGTGCTCAAGGCACAGTAAATCTACTAAAGCAGACATCATCGAAGTTTGTGATAAAAGATGGGCATATTTATATTCTTTAAATAACATTTAATTCTATACTGAAAATATTTGTTTTTTAAAAAGTTAATTTTATTTTATCAGTATATAACAGATAAATAACGAGGTTTACCAATTAATATTAGATAAGGATTCAATTAAGAAAGTATAATGCATACTCCAAGCAATGAGATACACACCATCATGACAGAATTCAATATTTTAATATAAATTATGTCATCATCAGGAATCATCATTCCTGATGACATGATTTATGTTGAAATGTTGAATCCTGTCACGATGGCATGTATCTCTATGCTTTTTGTATGCATTATACTTTTTTACAAGTTGATTAGTGGACCTTTCAGATAAAAGATTCGATATTGCAAAATTAACATGCCACCATTATTCTGTGTGCGAGTTGTATGGCCGAGCGGTTAAGGCAGGGGAACCGTGAACCATGCATAAACAACAGCACGGGTTTCAGGCCCGCTGGCACCATGGTTTTAGTGGAGGAACAAGTCTTCTCGGATAAGGATTATAAACCGTAGGCACAATGTACACAACCAGCACATGTGCACTTTAAGGAACCCGATACATCTTTCAAGATGAGTAGGGGGTTACCTCGGTGTAATGGTACATGCATGACCTCTGCCGTGGATAGCTGAATTAGTGCAAGTACAACCCAGTACTGGCTGCATGACATGACGTGACCCTTAGGGGAGTACAAAGTAAAAAGAATGTGTAACATCTGGTCCACAGCACCATGAGCATCTTCTAGATGGATACTGGCACGTATATAAATGTACACCATTATTATTATTATTATTCTGATAACAAAAAATGTGGAAATATTGATTCCCAACATGATAGCATACATTTCAATAGTTGAGAGTATGCATTATACTTCCTTTTAATTAATTCTATTTAGGATAAGCATTGAATAATTTATCAATATATGTATATTTACCAACTGAACACTTATCTGCCTGCATTGTTTCAATAGTTGGAGTATGCATTATACTTTCTTTTAATTAATTTAATTGTATTTAGAATAAGCATTTGAATAATTATTAATAAATATTTATCAACTAAACACTTACCTGTCTGCAGCGTTTCACCTGTGTATGGTACTGATGCTGGTCCATCACCATCAGGCGTAAACCCAACCACTTTGATGTCGTATGATGTTGAAGGAGAAAGGTTTTCTAAAACAGCAGTATTGGTAGATACAACTTCAGTACTGGACTCAAGACTACCACCATTGAAAGCCTGGACACGGTAAGACCATCCCTGCCAGGCACCAGTCACTATTAAAAATAAAATGTATACTTTAAATAGTACTCTATAGAATTAATGTCACAAGGTGTTTTGTATATTTTTATCCCAATCATTGACACATTGTTTTTTTTTTTTTGCTTCATGATACAGATGAGCACATTAACAAACTTCTTAAGTTAATAATAATAATAATAATATGTGACATTTATATAGCGCTTATTGTCAAGGCCTCTAAGCGCTTCACAATTATTACCCCCAG
>JAOTQE010099987.1:0-12663 GCA_025631205.1 Nesometra sesokonis
GCTATTTTGTGTGTAAAAGAATAGGGATGAAATCTAGCGTTTATTTTTATTATATTTTTTAATACACAGGAAAAAAAATACTAAAAATTCCCAAATAATATACTTTTTATGATAAGCTGAAACATATAATGAATAGTAATTTTTTGGGTGAACCTGCCCTTTAAGATTTTTCTGCACTGGGAGGTTCAACTATACTGAGTACAGTGGCACATACATTTAAATGTAATATACATTTTAAGATAATTTTCATGTAGGAGGGTGTCCTTTATGTAAAATTTCTGAGATTGATAATCTTTTAATTACTCAATTTTTAGATTACTTTGAGATTTTCTCAAAACCATGTTTCCATACGTTGGAACTTTAAATGTTCATATCTTAGAATAAACTTCTCCTTAAAAATTTGATTACAGCATATATTCTATCTATTATAGTGTGCTCATAACTGCATTTTTTAATTTTTCAACTACAAGACTCATTTTGTGTTGAGGTCAGATAAATGTGAGATATCACCACAAAATAAGGTGCATCGTATGTGGGATCAAATTGAGATAATTATTAAAATAGGTCTAAGTCAAATTTTTGAGAAATTTACTTTTAATCAATTGTCAGTACTATGATGCATAGATTTCATCACAATACACTTTTTAGGTTAGTTATATCTAGGAAAATGTCCCTTTGGCAGATTTTCTGGGATTTATAGCATTTTAATTGTTTATTTTTCAATTGATTTATAGGTGATTTTCTCAAAACTGTGTTTTCATACATAGAAATTTCAAAAGCTCTTATCTTTCGATCTACTTGCCCAATGAATGTCATGTAATGTGTACATTACAGATTATATTATAGTCTATTTTCTTTTAATATCTATAAATACATTTCTGTCAAACCTAGACACTCATGTAATCTTAAGATATCCATGGATATTCTCGTATTAATACTTTTAATTTTATCTATTTAATTCCTATCCTTGTACATTGTAGTGTATCCTTGTGGGTCAGGGACATGCTTTTGTTTGCAATTAGGCCATTTAAACACAAATATAAAGGATTCATTTCTGGAGACTTGATAATTGTGCATACATTGTTCTTTATTATATAAGTATATCTTGTCATTTGATTGGTTGATTTCCTATCACTTGTCATTGGCAATTTTCATTCCATTCAACAGCGAAAGTGATATTCAATCGTTCCATTTAACGGCCAGCTCATTGTCAATGAGGTGACCAAAATCCTTTCTCTGGGCCTAGTGCTATGTTTTGCCAGGGCATTTGGTAGGGCCAAATGCGAGTCCTCACAAATGTTGTCATACTGTACTTCATAATGTACTGTATTTTAACTCTGAACAACCATGCATTTAAATACTGTTGGACATTCTTTAGTATATTTAAGTAAATTTATATTGCTGTGGTCATTTTAATCTCTCATCAATGACTTATTTTTTTTAAATATCTATAAATACATTTCTGTCAAACCTAGACACTCATGTAATCTTAAGTTATTCATGGTTATTCTCTTATTAATACTTTTAAGTTTTATCTAGTTATTTCCTATCCTTTATATGGTATAGATTATCCTTGTGGGTCAGGGACAGGTTTTTGTTTGCAATTAGGTCATTTAAACACAAATGTAAAGGATTAATGTCTTGAGACTTGATACTTGTGCATACATTATTTATTATATAAGTATATCTTGTCATTTGATTGGTTGATTTCCTATCACTTGTCATTGGCAATTTTTATTCCATTCAACAGAGAAAGTGATATTCAATAGTTCCATTCAACGACCAAAATCCTTTCTCTGGGCCTAGTGCTGTGTTTTTGCCAGGGCATTTGATATCCAATTCAAGATTGCAGTGGTGTTTGTGTTTAAAAATCAAATAAATAATATTCAAATTAGATATGATCTTATGTAAGGTATCTAGCGTTTTCGCCGAAATGTGTCACTTTTATATTTATAGTATCCCATAACGTTGCATAGGGTGTAGAGACTATAATAAAAAATAAAAAAAATATACGAACAATAAATAAAATTACCTTCGAATACGTTTGGGCCGTACCGGCCCTTCTCAATTCAGGTAATTCAAGTAATTGGTAGACGTGTCCTTACTACCAGTGCCACAAGTGTCATCCATTTTATTTATAAAATTTATTCAAAACTTTTCGACGATCCTGAACTATTGGTGGCGCTCAACTGGATGACACTTGTGGCACTGGTAGTAAGGACACGTCTACCAATTACCTGAATTATTACATACTGACTATACTATGTGTTAGCTGTAAACTGTACAACTGTGAGTATAGATTTGGTTGTTAATAGATCTGATATAATATTTCTAATTTAACTCTTATAATGAGATAAGATTTTATTGTGAAATGTTTGGTATTTATAGGTGGCCTCCTTCCCGTTATGATTTTGGTACTGATAGTTTGTTGAATGCCAGTTGGATGATTCCTGACTTGAAATTGTTGTTGTTTGGTGTTCTGGATTTTGGAACGAAAGACAGTTGGGAAGGGTCCAGTTTAATGTTAAGAACTCTGAGCATATTGGTTACGAATAATATATATATTTGGTATGGTAAAATTTATTGTGACCGGCATAATTCTAACTTGAAATAAATGTATACACAGATTAAGAATAAGTGTGTATGTCTTGATATACCCGTGTGACAATGTGATTAAATGAAATCAAGCAATACTCTATGGAGATTACCTAAATTTCATGTCACCTACGATGCGACTCATTTTGTGGTGATAACTCACAAATGTTCTTACAGTAGATGCCTTTATTTTCACGGCCCTAAATGTTCGCGATTTTGCAAATTTTAACATTTTGCGATTTTCGCGATGGGACGTTTTCAAAACACAATAATTTTTGCGATTTTTACCTGTCATTTGTTTGAAAACCAATTTTTAGTTGAGGACCATAATGTTAGTCTTAAAACTAGAGTGCTTGTCCATAATAATGTTTAATAGGCTCCGATTCTCCTACCTCAAGGTTACACTACTTGGCCTAGGCTAGCATCATAATCCGACTCTGGCTCCTAGGCCTAAGCCGTTTTGACTTGACAATTTCCACGATTTTATTCACCTATTGCCACGTAGAATTATTGCCCTCCATAAGGCTACGATGGTTTATTGACCATTGATGGAAAATACTGTTTCGAAAAAACTGGATTTTCGGTATTATTCACATCACAAACGTTATTACACTGTACTTCATAATGTACTGTATTTTTTAACTCTGAACAACCATGTATTTAAATACTGTTGGACATTCTTTAGTATATTTAAGAAAATTTATATTGCTGTGGTCATTTTAATCTCTCAATGGCTTATTTTCTTTTACTATCTATAAATACATTTCTGTCAAACCTAGACACTCATGTAATTTTAAGTTATCCATGGTTATTCTCTTATTAATACTTTTAAGTTTTATCTAGTTATTTCCTATCCTTTATATGGTATAGTTTATCCTTGTGGGTCAGGGACAGGTTTTTGTTTGCAATTAGGCCATTTAAACACAAATGTAAAGGATTATTTCTCGAGATTTGATGCTTGTGCATACCTTATTTATTATATAAGTATATCTTGTCATTTGATTGGTTGATTTCTTCTCATGCGACATTTGCAATTTCGTTCTATTCAACATCGAAAGTGATATTCAATGGTTCCATTAAACGGCGAGCTCATTGTCAAAATTGTTAGGTATTTTGTCACACGATAGGCCCAATACAAAATACATACAACACATAGGTGACTCCATTCCATGTAGTAAAAATTAGTTCTATAATGGCTGTATATAACCTACCCAACATTTGAAGGTTACTTTACAATTTTTTAAAGAATGGTTATAAGGCTACCAAAGTAGCTGTGATTTTATGTTCAAAGTTAGTGGGTTTACACTTGGCTTTTATCCACATCACAAACTACCTGGGAATCCATGATCAATTGAGTGAGCTTATACCAGGGTATATCTCCACAATACACACTGATTGGGATTCCATGTTTAATGTTGTGAGCTTATACCAGGGTATATGTCCACATTTCACACTGACTGGAATTCCATGTTCAATGTTGTGGACTTATACCTGGGTATATGTTTACATTACATACTGACTGGGATTCCATCTTCAAGGCTTCAAGGTTAATGGGCTTATACCAGGGTATATCTCCACATTACACACTGACTGGGATGCCATGTTCAAGGTTTGTGGGCTTATACCAGGGTATATGTCCACATTACACACTGACTGGGATTCCATGTTGAATGTTGTGAACTTATACCTGGGTATATGCTTACATCATACACTGACTGGGATTCCACGTTCAAGGTTAGTGGGCTTATACTAGGGTATATCTCCACATTACACACTGACTGGGATTCCATGTTCAAGGTTTGTGGGCTTATACCAGGGTATATGTCCACATTACACACTGATTGGGATTCCATGTTGAATGTTGTGGACTTATACCTGGGTATATGTTTACAGTACATACTGACTGGGATTCCATCTCCAAGGTTTCAAGGTTAGTGGGCTTATACCAGTGTATATCTTCAGATTACACACTGACTGGGATTCTATATTCAAGGTTTGTGGGCTTTATACCAGGGTATATGTCCACATTACACACTGACTGAGATTCCATGTTCAATTTAGTGGACTTATACCAGGGTATATGCTTGCATTACATACTGACTGGGATTCTATATTCAAGGTTAGTGGGTTTATACTAGGGTATGCCTCCACATTACACACCGACTAGGATTCCATATTTAATATAGTGGGCTTATACCAGTGTCACTTGTAAATTTCCTTACGTGAATGAAATGCTTATTCGTGGTGCATCTGAAAAGTCTTCTATACATTCTACATTAATCATCTGTTGTACTTGGGCTCCGCATTCGATGGTACCGCCAACGTTATCCGCCTGGACAGCAACTTTCGTCTGTAGATCATTTGGACAACTGACCACTGTAGAAAAATCTGTGAATTGGTAGCTTGTCTTGTTACCAAAAAACAAGCCCACTCGTCCCAGGTTCATCCGGTACTCAGACTTAACACCGATTTGGAGTAGCTCATTCTCAAATAGTACACCATTGTTCTTGCAGATAAATCTAAAAATAGATGTATTAGAATGGCTTAAGTTTTCTTTGTAAAAAAAAAAGTAATTGAGTATTGCTTACATTCACAAAAAAGCCCAAAATGATAAGCCTTAATATTATTCAAAAAGCTGAATGTGAATAAAAGCAAATACAGTATAATCTCTATTTTACATACTATAAGAGACTGTCACTCAGAGGTCCCAAATCTCCTGAAAATGGCGGGAGTCTCCTGATTTTTTGAGTCATCTCCTGCCCTCCTCAAAAAAATACATTTTTCTCTTGAAAATTTTAAGTGTATCCCAAAATATTCAGAGTGGGTCTTGGCCTAGCCTAGGAGTAAAATCGGTTGTTCCTTCTCAAAATACCAGCTCTGCTCAGTGTTAAATACAATTTATATACAATAATATAGATCTTTTTACATATTGTCATGTACCTTTTCTGTGTTCTGCTTTTTTATTGTGACGCGTCACACAGTTGCATTTACGCAAATGTGATCGACAAAGCAACTGACACAAAAAATCTTGTGATTTTTCACTTCTCAAACTTGGAACCTCTGGGGTCTAGAAGGGGTATGTAAATCTGAGGGTTTGTAAAATTGAGTTATGGTCATATTCTGATAGATGATATTATAAGCTTTAATTTGTTTTTGAATTAAGATCATAGGTTAACCATAACCACAAAAAAATAATTTTGAAATACATGTGTATGAAAACACTTTGCAGAAAATCGACTTTTAAAGATTATCAATTGTTGATTTTCAGGATGTTTTACCATTGATTTTAAAGTTTAAATGCACATAAATATATGTTTGTAATTATAAAATGTTAAGTAATAAACTTAACAAAACGGAAATCTATTTTCCATAACATAATGACTTTCTGTTTATTTCGTGAATATCTCAAAATGATCTGGCGTACAACACAACACATTTTGTCACGACACCTCACCTTTCTGTAACAAAATGTTAGTTGCAAAATGTAATCATACAATGTGTGTTGTAAGTGAAATACACTATTCACTGCTATAATCATACAGTTGAGCCTCCGCGTGCGGACACCTCTTGGAAGCGGACACCTTCCATAACGAACACTAATTCAAAGACCTGTTTGTTTTCCTATCCAATCAGTGCATTTGGTACCTTTCGTAAGCAGACGTGGACACTTTTTTGTCTTAAAATTTTGATTTTTTGTATGTTAATTTACACTCCTGGCCAAAAACACCTCAAATAAGCATACACTTTTCCTGAATCCGAGGGCTTATGGGAGGTTCTACTGTAGAAAAAAATAAATGGAATGTTTACTTACTTGTTAAAATTCTCTTCAGCACCAGGAGACAAAGTGTTTGGATCGCCCATTGAAACAGAATTAGGGGGTGCTGTGGGAGCACCGCCAAACATATCAACGAGTAAAGATGAGTTATTGGTGGCTGCTGGCGCGGAGTATGATGTCGGTTGCGTGTCAAGACCTAGAAGGTCAATCGATGCTGGTGGCGCACTTGCTACTGATGGCGGCGGCTAGAAAATAAGGCAAATCCCAATCAAAAAAATAAAAATACATTTAAAAATTAATAAATTTAAATCAATAAAAATAGAAGACACTGTACAGAAGTAATATACAAAACCACCAAAACTCCTAAAATATCAAAAAACAAGAAAATTAATACAAGATCTTGCCCGGTTGTGCCATCTTGTTGGTGGATTTAAACCCCTATTCTGCAAACTTTTTAATCAGTGTCATAATTAGCTATATATAACACCAACTTTAGCTCATCTACAACCGTGACTTTTTTCACAAATTAATGATTAATAAACTTATTTTCATAATGGCATATTGCAAGTTAATATTACAGAACTGCAGGTATTTTAATGCTTTCCAAAAATAATTTAGTGTTTGCTGATCGTTTGGAGGATCCCCTATGTTACAGTCCTCTCATTTTTTTCATTGAAAGATTATTTTTGGAAATATAGGAAAACCTGCAATGGATTTATGAACAGAATGGTAAATAGTAAAAACCAACTTGTCAGTGTTGTGTAATTGAAATATTATTTTTATAAATACAAGAAAACCTGCAATGGACTTATGAACTGAATGGAAAATACAACTAACTAGTCAGTATTGATGCAGGGGTGTAATTAACTGGATGGAGGTGGGCGGGGCTGCCCACCTTAAGAATTTTAAGTCCTTTTACCTGTCAAATTTCAACCTGCCACCAAACCTAAGCCTTTCAAAAAGGTAGAAATATACTGTTTTTAATCATTTTATCACCCACACTTACAATGTTGCTGCCCACCCTTGGACTTTTCTAGCTACAACCATCAAAAACTTGAATGAATGAATAAATACTTAACAACCCAGTGAGCTGATTATTTTTGATATAGTAAAATGTTACACTGCCTTTATTGTACAGTTTTGGAATTGTTTACTACATTATATATTTATTGGATTTACCTGACAAAAACATTGTATAACACTAAATAATAAACATACCTGTACATCATCTGTGCTGCTTTCACCAACATTGTTTATGGATACGCCAGGCATAGCCTTTGTTTTCGTTTTCTCTTCTTCTTGGAACCCTAATGGTTTCTTTTTCTTCAGTTTGGCAAGCAGTGATGACTCTCTTTCTGGAAAAGGTGGCATTTCTTCTAGAACTGTAGCCTACAATTTTTGACAGTTGGGTAAAGTAAATCTACAAATTAGTGTACTGTAGTAATGTACTTTTCATTCATTGCACACAACTATTGGTTTTTTTGTTTTTATTCAAAATTTGACACAGAGGCTCCTCACAAGGTATTATCTTGGTATGAGGAGCCTCCGAAGACAACATTACATGCTTATTTTAACAAAAAGCCTACAGAAAATGATAAATAAAACACAAGTTAAATAATAGATCAATCAAATCTTTCAGATTCACTAAGGAATTTTTGAACAGACTTAAATAAAGATATATTTTCATTAAGTAGGTCTGATCCAAAAATAAATATTTGACAGAGTAAGTTAAAATTAAAAGTTAAAAAAGAGTTTTTGGCTAATATTTTTGTAATAAATGTGTCGACATTTGTAAGTAATTCGTTTCTTTGTTTAAATATAATGTCGGCAAAAAAGTGGGAATTCAAGCAGATTCTCAACATTAGAGCCACAGGTACATCCTGGGCCATGTGAATATCAGTGGAAGTTGAGACTACTGAATCCAATTCGTATTCTAGTGTGAATCTGATTTATCCTCTTATCACTGTATAATAAAGGGTATATTTTATTTTAAATAAATCAGATTGGTTTAATATTTTATCTCAAAGACAGTATGGTATTGACATAACAAGGAAACATGGCCTGGGACTTAGCACCTCTCCAATTTAATTTTCGCATGAGCCATGCAACATTAGGAGAGATCCTTTATTAATGGTATCTTGACTCTGCAAATCAGCAAGATTCTGTGCACAACACATTGCCTACCATCAATTTAACTGACTGAGCTGAATGCATTTTGTAAGTAAGTCCATTTCCGAGCCTGAAGGTCCATAAGGCTGGAGGGTATTACCAATTTCAGTAGTGTGAAGCAGATGAGAGTATGATACTCCCCCTGGATTGGATGCTTGTCCATTGTAGGTTACTTCACAGCAACTTGCCGGTACCCATTTTACAGCTGGTAGATTGAAAAAATGTGGGCAAAGTGCATTGCTCAGGCGCACAAGCAACTGGCATGAGCGAGTCTCAAACTTCTAACGTCTTAATTGGGATTCTAAACTGCAACCGCTGTGCCAACTGCTCCCACACATGCCTTTTGTAGGTTGTTAGTGTTACATGTGAGCAACTGGTGCAGTGGTTGTGGTTCAGACTCTGAATTACAAGGTAAGGGATTCAAAGCTCATGCTGGTCGGCTGTTTGTGTTCTTGGGCAAGACACTTTATACATATTGCCCTCTCCACCCAGGAGTATAAGTGGGTAACTGGAAGGCAGAAGAGATATGCATGGGTTACAGCTACAACAATATGAATGGTTGTCATGTTGCACACAGGATCAAAGGCTTAAGGTCTCATCTGAAGGGTGATGCGCTATTAACTTGTGTTCTGGTCCAACCAAGACTCTTCACTTACCAGAACTTCTGTACTTGTTCTATTTGAAAGCTGCAGGTATTCTACTGCACGTTGTTGTAGTTCAGCATCTGCATTTCTTAATTGGTTATCTGTTTGTAAAACCTGTATAGAAGTATAGTTAAATATTTTTATATCTGTAGTGTCCTTGATGTAAAATTTACAAAGATGCTTGTGTTAGTTTAAAAACAACAACAAAATGATCTGTGAATGTAGGCATATGGTGACAATATTTTAAGGGTATTAGTCTCCAAAATTAACTGAGAAATAAGATAATTATGATTTTTTTATTATAACAAAAATTTACAGTAACAGAATAGCAAACTAAATATGAAGTATGTAGAAAACAACAATATAAGATCCAGTCACGGAAGAAGTAATACTGTGGAACCAAGGGATTATACAATCTATGGGGTAGGAAACGGAAAAATAAATTGATGGCTGTTTATTTACAATTGTTTATGATGACGATGTAGATGATGATGATTATGATGGAGATGGGGAAGCGCCAAGTCCGGTACTAGAGCAACAAAATAGAGAAACGACCTTTTTTTTTGGTCGTCAGGAAAAAAAATGGTAACCACGCCCACTGGGACCTGGAAAGTGCGCCCCCCGCCCTTTCAGTGGATCCTGGATCCACCCCTGCCGATGGTGGTGATGATGATGAAAATGATGTTGGTGAGGATTATGACCATGCAGATTATGATGATAACCATGTCGATGGTGATGATAAAGTTAATGATGATGATGATGATGATGATGATGATGATGATGATGACGACAGTGATGGTGGTGATGGGTAACGATTATGATGATAATGACCACGCCAAAGACAATGATGGTGATGATGACAATGATGTTGATGATACCCATAAAGACCTCATTAAAGCTACAAAAAAAGTGTGTTGCTTACTTCTTGAATGACATGTTTTATCTCTGGAAAGAGGTTAATAAACTTTATATATGTAGATAGTAGTAGACCTCTTGTAGGAGCACTACATAAATGGAACTTGGAATGAAGAAGCTCAAACTGAACTTGAGGACTGAAAAAAAGAAAGATAAATATTTTTTTAACTATTTACTTAGTAACAATAAAATTAAATCAAATACCATACTACTACTTACTGAATCCATGTAAAGATACACCTAAATTTTCTCAGCCATAGTTGGATGCACTTCTTTGCCTTAATGTTGTATTAGGTAAGGTCTGTAATGGTGTATACTACATTTAATAATTGACACCGCAGACAGTGTTGCATTGTTTGTATTTCCCTATTCCTGTAATGTAACTTTTTAAACGCAATGCCCAGTTCTATTTAGAAATCAATGTGGCCCATTTATCAGCTACAGGAGTCAAGTCATCGGCTGATGGCAATACCATTGTTCTTGATGAACCGCAACCTCTGCTTTCCAAAAGGCCACTCACATTCCAGAGATTGTTGATTTTGTCTAGAGGGGAGTACACTATTAAGAAGTATTTCATAGACTTCAGATATCTGGGTATATTGGCAGACGGTGACTATTGTCTGATGCTTGCCAAAGTCATTCTTGTTAGCTTTCAATCTTCATTCACTTTGCAGAGCAATTCCTGCCAAGATACGTAGTCTTTGGTGGTTTGTTTATTTTTAAGCACCCGTACTGGCTCTGGTCTAAGTTCTTATCAATTGGTGGTCAATTGGAGTGTTCATTGGAATTGGTATCATTGGTAATCTATAGAGCACATAATACATACAGTCTCTATACACTTTCTCAAGTGTCTTTTAAAAAAGAAAACTAAAAAAAAAGTGTGTAGAGTAAGAAAAATAGAAGTATAAGAAAATAGGAATAAGTGGGCTTTGAGTCCCTCTTTGGAAATAGAGGAGACTCATAAACAGTGACAAGTAGAACATTCTAAAGCCTCTGGCGAAAGACCATGAAGGCTCTTTCACCACAGGTCTTCAAATGGCATGATGGAATATATATAAGGGATGATCAGCAGTAGATCTGAGAGTATGAAAACTAGCAGAATGTTGTTGATTTAGATTAGATATGTACTTAGGAGACTGAGAATGAAGGGATTTGTATACAAACAGTATTTAAAACACAACTCATGCATAGTTCCACTTAAACATCTAAAATCTATATACACACTACATTTATTAATTTTAAAAACTGACCTGGATCTGGGATCACCTGCAATTAGGTTACCGAATTCACCGAGGATATAGCCTCCTACTTTCACCATGTTTTCATGACAAGCTGGTGCCTGCAGAGCCTAAAAGAAGAGGTAAAATTTTTAAATAGTGTTTTTAAATTCCATTCTCACTGAAAATGTAGAAAAGCACATATCATGCATGAACCATTTGTATGGTAACATTTTATAATAGCCGGTCTTTCAACTGTGCCACTGTTGCCTTATGGAATTACCTACCAACTGACATCCGACAGGCAAGCTCCATTAGGACGTTCAAACAGCTTCTAATCTACATTTTTCTAAATGTATATTGTAAAGCGCATTGAGCCTTTATGCAGAATGAGTTCTACCAAGCACAAATTATTATAATAACAGTGTTTTCTTTGGTCATAAGACAGAGATTAACTTGACCTCTTGCCATTTAAAGTATTCCATTCCATCAGTTTTTAATGCTAGATAAAACAACCTTTGTGTACGTTTGAAAAGAAAAAATATCTGATAAACCAATTTAAAAAATATGAAGATCATTTTATAATAATACAAACTATTTTAAAATTTGTGTTTTTTAAAGAATACCATATATTTAGTATTTATGGCTAGATGGTGAACTTAACACTGTAGAATTTCAGTCACATGTAGGTGCCTACTATTTAGATTTCATCAGCCTCCGTCACAAACAAGTGAGTTAAATAATCATAACTGTTTTATAATTATTGTATTTTTACATTCTTTTGTCATACAAATTATTTACATATGTCACATATATTTTATGTTGTCGAAGTTGTCTTTATGTTGCCTTTATGTCTGGATTAATTTTAATTTTATTTATTGATAAATTTGAAACTTCTATGAAAGATTGGGGGCGCAATTTTGACGTAGCAACAGCGTTAGAATATAACACGATTTGATTGGTTGGATTCCCGAATAGTAAGCGCTTACATGGAACTGCACTTTTGGGCTATCTATTCTGTGAAAGTTCACCATCTAGCCGTAAATAATAAATCTATGAAGAATACATACCTCAAAGCAGGTTTTTGCTGCATACCCTTGGACATCATCCCTGTTGATGACAATTTGAATGACACGGTACCACACCTCTTCACTAACGTAATCTCCTGCTATACGGATTAAATTCAGTATGGTGTCCACATACCAGGTGTAATCTACAGCAAACTTCTCAGCCAGTATAGCTACCTTCAAAACCTGTAATGTATTAAATATGAGAAATGTAATTCTTGAGTCTATTAATCGTACCAGGTGTAATCTATGGCAAACTTCTCAGCCAGTATAGCTACCTT
>JAOTQE010099998.1:0-13982 GCA_025631205.1 Nesometra sesokonis
GTAGTTTTACAAAGTACTGGAGTAATATTTCTAACGTTTCTCAAATTATGTATTGCAGCGTGTCTTGATAGATTAAAGAGTGATGTCAAGTAAGGAGGGGCAAGGTTATTCATGGCTTTATAAAAAAATACAGTTTTAAAGTAGTACCTCCTATCTTTAAGTGATACCCAAGCAAGTTCTTTACGTAAGGCTTGATGACTTGTGTGTTTTCATGCACCAGTACAAATTCTAGCAGCTTTTATTTGAAAAGACTCCAGTTCATCACCTTTATTTTGGGGAATATTATCCCAAACAGGTGAAGCATATTCGAGTTGTGAGGTATATTTTGGTTAAAGTGGATTGTGACAGAAGTTTTTTTACTCGATGTAACATATTTAGAGATTTTGTAGCCTTGTTTATTTTGTTATCAATATGGAAGTGCCATGACAAGTCAAAGCTAAAAGTAATGCCTAAATGCTTGTGAAAACTGACAAATTTTAGAGTTACCATTAAAAATTAGTTTCAACTGTTGGTTTCCGCGTGATAAACATTGCTGTTGTTTTCGTAACATTAAAAGTCACCTTCCACTTCTCTGCCCAGTCCGCAATTACTTTTAGGTCTTTATTTAATCTATTTTCACTAATTATTCTGTTATCGATTATGTCATATAATGTATCATCAGCATATAAACTTACATTACATTTTAGACCATCTACTATGTCGTTTATAAATACTAAAAAAAAGAGTCCCAGTACAGGTCCTTGAGGTACCCCAGCATTCACCGGTTTGTTTCACTTTAAGGCGCAATTGACATCCCATACCCACTTACTGCAGTTCAGCCGTCGTAAGGCCTGTCCAAACAGTTCATGCGTGACGATTCACAAAAAGAAATGACGTTTTTTTTCCCTCCGTAAAATGCTTCCTTTTCGAGTGAACGATCTATCCATTTGAGAGACTACCAAACAAATTATACCTGACGAATGTAATTTTGTCATATTCTAATAAAAAAAAACTTATATTTCTCGTGCAGTTGCATTCGTCCATCACGTCGTCTAGGCCTAGGAATCCTTTTCTCCATGGGTACAAAGAATATAAATAGCATTGTATTATCCAATCAAATATGGACTGCGAGTGAGCACCATGACTGTTAGCAAGTCAGGGGCGGATCCAGTGGAGGGGGAAAAATTCCTGGCCGGTGGGCGAGTTTAATATTTCAAATGTGAGTTTACAAATCCATCCGCGCACGAAGGCCTACTTGATTTGGAAGCTTTACTGTAAAGTACTACTGTAGTGCAGTCAGTGCCGTAGGCAGCATGAGGCAGACAAGGCAGTTGCCTCGTCTGAAATTTTCAAAATTTGGCTTTTTAAGAGGACTCGCACTCTTGACTTTCAACAGAGTTCCAGTCCATGAAATCATACGTGACCCCCATTTTTCGCCTTGCCTGTTTTTGAACTCGGTCTACGGCCCTGGCAGTATGTGCTTTTAAAACGTATTTTGTTGAATTGGTCAGTATAGTGGAGACGCCAGGATTTCCCCGAGGGGGATCCAGTGAAGGAGAGGGTGCCCTTTCCAAGGTCCAGTTGAGTGTGGTTACCGGTTTGGTTTTGACAAGCAAAAAAAAGTTACCCATTTTACCTGCCTGTTTTTCCCCATTTGTATTTGTTTTTTATTCTTAGGGCAATTGTACAATATCGACGGAAATGATAAATCTTATCTGACGGGTCAGCCTTCCTCGAGATAATAACTATAGGCCTAATATGTAATTCCTTTTTTCTGGTATACCAAAAAGTATTGAACTCGTCTTTGACTTGACATTCAATATATAATTTTTAGGCCATACGTTTTAAACTATGATATCTGGTAGGCCTGTTTGATACAGCGCCCTTAATCCTGGACAATTAAGTTTAAAAAATGTTTTTAGAGTAGTTCATTGCATATGTGCTAAAAATAGGAACTTTCTACAAAAAATTCAAAATACTCGAGCCTTATTCATACATTCTTTTATTTCAAATGGATATATAAAATTGGCATGCTGTACTAAAACGGATTTAGAAGAAACCGGACCGGCTCCGCCCCCTCCCCCTTTCAGAAAGTGAAATGTATTATTAATATTAACATTTCCTATAAAACGCAAAAAAATATTCAGCAATCATAAAGGCCCGGTCACACCGCCCGAACGCGTTCCTTGAACAGTAGAGAGATGATTTTTTTTTAACGTTCCAAAAAGGCTCCAGCAAAGTTTTGGCGGTCTGACTGGGCCTGACCGGGCCATTAAGACCCCATCACACCGGCAGAACTTTGCTGAAGCGTTCCTGAAGCGATGAAAAATACACCTCACTACCGTTCAAGGAACGCTCCAACAAAGTTTGGATGGTGTGACCGGGCCTCAAGACAAGAATTGATCCCTTAACACGCCCCTGAGGCCTTTCTGGCACATTTCAGTTCCAAATTGTCCCGGGGAGCATGCCCCGGCCCCTATAAATTTGACTCTCTACCGCCCCCCCTCCCCGCACTTTCCAAAAGCATCCGCCCCTGTGAAATACTGAATTAGACCTAGGCCTATATTAAATGTAAATAGTTTAAGTTCTAACTTAAAATTTAAATTAGAAAATTAGAGCGGACAATAATCTTTGATGGAATAGATTTGAGATGGTACAAATTTCACAAAAATGTGACTGCCATTACGGTACCGTTTTACTAAGTTTTACCCCGAAAATATTAGCCCACTTAGCGGGACTCCAGTTCCAGTGGGGGGGGGGGGGGTCGTCCGAACCCCCACCCCCTAAATACGGGCTTGTAAACTCACATTGTTGTCTTTTTCTCCCTTTACTTAACGTCCTCTTGTGCAAAATTACAACGGGTCAAAATTACAATGCGCACCTGCACTAAACCAACCTCAAAGGATATTAACAATATATACTTATTAGGTTAATAACAAATAGTAATACTATAATACAGTATGCGAAAAGGCAGTCAAATACCGAAATTAATTGCGTTAACAAAGGTACATAGGCATAAGTTAAAAAAAATCCAAAAAAAGAACTCATCTGAACCTGGAAACAATGAGACATCACTGGTATTCGTTTTAACAATTAAAATTAGATCCGATATGTAAATCTAAAAGCTCTACAAAAAGCATGGCGGCGGAAGAGGGCATGTGGGGGACGTGTCTCTCAGACGGGGGGGGGGGACAGTCCCCCTGAAATGTCACTCCAACTACACAATTCACAATTCAAAAACAGCATGTAGGCCTAAATATGGCAAACATGGGGTAGCTGAGTAAAATTTAACCTAGTCCCCCATCTAATTGCAAAAACGTTCCGCCGACCCTGACGAAAAGTAACTTATTCGAGAATCCCTTTTGTAATATAATGTTGTATTGTACATAACTTTAGGCCTACACGATGTCTTTGTAGGCATGTGTGTTCTTGGGATTTTAGGTTATCTAGTATTTGTATTTGAGTTTTTGTAGGCCTATCTGAAAAAGACAAATAGAACGGGATCAGAACTTTTGGCATAAAGTCACAAATGATACTGTGCGTACCAGATAGGCCTAGGTACGGTAAGTTGGAAATCCAGAAATCTTGGAGATTTTCTCGACCAGTGTTTGTAACTGTTTTGGTGTACTATGGGCCTCTAAAAGTGAAACTACTAACAATTTGATTATTACAAATGAACCATTTAGTGTTCAATATGAAAAATACTACATGTTTTTTTTTTTTGGTTTATATTGGTAATTTATCAAAATACCTGGAGATAATCATGAAAAGTTCACTAAAAATTCCCGGAGAAATTTTGGTATTTCCTGGAGCCCGGGAGATGCAAAATTCCTGAAGACGCCATGCTAATCATGCAAGATTGGGAGCTCTATGTGGTGGGTGTGGCCAGTTTCTTTCCACGCCGCTTTTTAACTACCCTGATAACATATTTAAATATACAGTTCACAGTGAACTGAAAGCCGTCATCGCCGGGATGAACTCTGGTCATCAGTACAGACGAAAGTCCTACCCGACTTGATTTTTCATATATTGCTGTCGGATTCTATTGCCATGATGTTCGTATTTAACGGAGACTTATTGTTTTCAATGAGCTTATTCTAATACAATTAAAAACAATCATGGCCGTAATCAGCTATGGGGAAACCGGGGCGACTGCCCCGATACTTTTTCCCAAAAAAGGAGGAAGGCGAAGATGAAAAAAGGGGGAAAATTTCACCAGAAATTGATCTAAATAATCACCGTAAAAAGATAATTTAAATGCAAGAGAATGCATCTCAAGGCACACCTATTTTTAAATTGTCTTTTGTGGCTGTGTACTCCGCACCACAACTTCCCCATCCGCCCTGCAGCTCATAGCATTTCTCCTTTTGTTGCAGATGTCCGGTTACGGCCATTAAAAAAAAATGTCGTGTCGATTTTCGAAGGACATATGCCTGCTAAATCCGCCCTGAAAAAAGGCGATCCTGTGATGATAACTGAAGAATTCATGTAGCGAGGCGTTCTACAAATTAATGCGATGATTACTTGAATTGAACCAGCAATACAAAATATGTAAATATCAAACCAAGACCCTAGAAAAGAAAATGTATTGTAAGTTTAATATATCGGTTGAATATCCTAATGCAACTAAATGCATAAATAATAATAATAAGGCCTATGTGACATTTATATAGCGCTTATTGCCAATGCCTCTAAGCGCTTCATAATTATTACCAGTCATTGGAACAAACACCTGAAATAGGCCTACAATCCATTTATGCAGCTGTATTCAGCGAATATAGCATTTGTACCAGGTACCCATTTATACTCCTGGGTCTAGAGAGGCAACGTGGATAAAGTGTCTTGCCTACACAAACAGCCGACCAGAGTGAGCCTCAAACTACCGACCTCGTGATTGGAAGTCCGAAACGCAACCACTGCGCTAACTGCTTGCACAATGAGGTAGGCTTGGACAATGAGATTCATATGACCATTGACTGGTTGGAAATCAAGAATCCTGGAGATTTTGTTGGCCATCAGCGTTCGTAACAATGTTTTGGAGTAAGATGGTGGAAATCAGTACGTGAAATTATATGAACAATGCTTTAATCATTACAAATGAAAAGGTGTTTACTATTATTTTTGTTACAATGATTGACAAAAACGAACCTTCCAAATATCGTTTAGTCTCCAAATAAATGGAAAATACTACATATTCTGTTATATTATATTGCTAATTTATCAATAATTTTTGAGATAATCATGAAAATTCAAATTCCTGGAGAAAATTGTGTATTTCCTGGAGCCTGGGAGGTGATGCAAAATGCCTGGAGACTCCAAGACAATCCTGGAGACTTGGGAGTCATAACTTCGCATCTTTTTTCTGCTGCAAAATGCAGACAGTTATCAAAATTGCTCTTTTTATTATCCGCGTAAAAATGTAAATCATTTTCAGCAAAGCATGGAATACTATTTCATTACATGAAACTATGTACGTGAAACTATTCTGATTTTTTTTTATATAAAAAAATCTAACATTTCAGTTTCTTTTAGAGATTTTAACACACAAAAAATCAAGCTAATTACAAAATTATCTTTGGTTTGTAAAATGTTAAACTTTTTGAAGTTGTAGTTTGTATGCCACGGTCAAAATGACTTTTATTAATTGGCAGTGCCGTTATCCAGTTTTTTCGTCTGTTAGTTTGTCAGTCCGACCCTACATTTAACAGATTATTTATTCAAGACATGATTGTTCTGCCGGATATGGTTAGTAGTTCGATCGGTCGGTTGATCTATCTGTCTGTTTATATCTGAATAGAATTTGGTTCGTTCAAAAACTAGATAATAGTGAGGTTTGGCAAACTTACGAAATACGAAAACGGATACGGATACGTCACACTCTAATTTTTGAAAGTTCTTAAATGTGTTCAAAAATATCAAATTGTCTACCTATGAATTGTTGATGATCGTCGTAAAACACTGACCAAGGTGTTCTATTCAAATGTTACAAGAATGTATGACGTATCCGTTTTCGTATTCGTATTTCGTAAATCTGCGAAACCTCACTAATAGGGAAGTTTGATCAGCATTTTACGAAGATCATCAACGATTCATAGGTGGTAAATTTGATATATTATTGAATACATTTAGCAACTTTCAAAAATGTAAGTGTGACGTATCCGTTTTAGTTATCGTATTTCGTAAATTTGCGAAACCTCACTAGGTAGGGAGGTTTTTCAACTTCAAGAAATACGATAACGAAAAAGGATACGTCACAACTTAATTTTTGTAAGTTGATAATTTTTGTCCAAAATGTTCTACATACAAATAATTGATGATTGTAAAAAAATCCGTTATCGTATTTCGTGAAGTTACGAAAACTCCCTATTATTTACCGTCAGCAAAACTTCTTTATTAATGATCAGTAGTTCAAGCATTGAAAATCCAATAGCTGGACCATTCACACGAGCTAGAAACAACAGGTGTATCTATAAAACAAAAAAAAAATAACACTCTGGTTCATCTCTTCAGTGAGTTCACGCGCGCATAAAGGCGTAAACTGGGACGCTTTTATTAGTTAATCATCGCACGCGTGTGTTTGCGCATTTTTACGCGCTTTTGTATACGCGCGCATAATTATTTGTGCCTCCATTATGTTGTCACAAACTGAGAACTATTCATCTGAGCTAAAATCATAACATGATATAATTGTTTCTTATTTAACGCAGAGCTATAAATTACGAGCACAGCATTAGGCATGAAGAACCTTACGTTTTATATAAGAGTAATACAGTATTTACAGTTAATTTGACATGTTAATAAAGAAAGGTGAAGTAAATATTATTTCAATTTAAATCAATCAGGTGTATACGATATTTACCGTGGTGAGTTTGTCGTTAGATGATCCAGCAATAGCGTTCAGTTGAAATATCTTGTCATTAAAGGCATGTATCTAGTGAGAACAAAGATAGGCTATATTATATAGTCAATTTTGAGTTTTGAATCGTTATGCTTTTTAACCAAGCAACCAACACAACCAACCCCAACCAGCCAACCCAACAAACAAACCAACAAATCAATCTCTACCAACCAACCAACAAACCAATCAATCAATCAATCAACCGACCGGCCAGCCGACCGACCTTTTTATATCTTTTTTTTTACAATGGTGGTTTTTAACGTCCTCTTTTGGCACACAGAACCAATGTCATCCGAAAGACTATGCGGTTTTTGAAACTTTCTATTTCAACCCTTGTCGAAACATGAAGTAAAACATATCATAATAGATCAAATCATCAATGACACCAAGGTCAAGTAATAAAACGACGCGCGGCTTTTATTGAAAGGAATTGCCGAGCGTCGTTTTATTACTTTACCTTAATCTGCACATGCGTAGTTGAAACCGCGAAATGGCTTATTATTATATTATGGTTGCTCGCTGTTAATCACTTCACGCGCGAGTTTTGCGTCTCTTCACGTGCCTTTCTGTACGCGCGCATAAAAATTTGCGTCTCGTCGTGGTGTCATTTACGGAAGCACCTAAGTGCCATTGACTTGGCGACTTGTCAAGATAAATTATCTTGACAAGTCGACTTAATATGCACATTATGTCGACTTGTCAAGATAATTTATCTTGACAAGTCGACAAGTAGATGGCACTTAGGTGCTTCCGTAGTCATTGGCCAAAAGGTTCAAATTTTAGACTTTAGCTCACCTCATGATTAAGAATCGCTGCATGGCAGGTGTGAGCAATGACAGATATTGAGATTAACAGAAGCCAATACCCATACGAGAGCCTCATCTGAAGATTGGTGTCTATGTATATACATTGGTATGCTATGAATATCAGCAACGGGATGTTACAAAAACATATCATCATCATATATAACGAGTAACATTTATCAGCCTTCATGACTGAGTCACACAAGTGGTTATGTTGCTGGCGTATGGACTCATACACTCTTTCGTCTACCTTCCTTTGTCCACCATCTTCTAATAACAGTTTTGAAAACGTCGTAGAGAGTAACCTGAATTGTTTTGTGAGATATTGAGAGATCATGCAAAAGAGAAGCATGTGTTGTGCGACTGCAAAGTTGATTAATAAGGATACGAACATGCAGAGTCCGATGCTGAGATTTGATGTCCAAGGTGCGGTCATAATATGATAACTTGGTGATTCCAGTTCGAATAATGTGTACAGTAAATTTGCCATGGCTAAAATTTGCCAAATTATGTTAATAACACATGAAACAATAACACTAATTTTGAGATCACTTCTTTTTGGAACGCAGTTTAGGAAGCCACGACTTTCTTCAGTGTTGCAGAACTTTTGGTTATGTTCAAAAAACGCCATCAATCGATCTTTTTTAGCACACATGATGAATGATACCGTTAGTGTAGTAAAAGAAGAGAAAAAGTATGTGGAAATAATTATTTCGGAATACGTTAGATCAGGAAAAAGGTCGGTCTTCCAGAGTTCGGGGACAAATCGTAGAAGGTTGATACAGGATAAAATGCAGACTATAAAATGCCATGCCTTCCAGATTGATTCTACCCGTCTGACATCATGAAACGGGGGCTCATGGTATGATCCACTCAGTTTCATAACAAACAGAAACTTCTTTAGTTCAGCGTATAGAGGATGTTTCTCTCTGCAAGAGATATCTTCACCGTCAGTAGGGTGGATTGCGTTATTTCGGTTTAGCCCGAATATTTCGTCCTTTGTGGGTTTTTCAAGTCCTATGGTTGGTATATCTCCACATTCCATTATTCTCAGCCTTCTTATTTAGGATATAGGCCTATTTCGCTATCAAAAATACTTGTTTGATTGATCTTTGATTCTTCTGTAATTAAAGAAAATAAACACAACGCCCTAGTAATTTTACACACAACCACAATGGTTATATCCTTCGAAAACCTAACATGTGTACTTAATTGGTAACCTTGGTTGATACGTGTATTTGGACAAGGACAATGTTTTCAGCAATAGTTTACCGTGTAAGAAACCATTTTGCCGAACATTGAAGAACTCTCCGGAATTTAAAAGAGTAAAAATTAACCCATTTTGAGGGCACTCCAAAGTGTGAGCATGAAATGAGGGACCACTTTTAAAGACTGGATTATGAACACTCCATATCCATTTTGTGGAGTGATATTTTTTTTCTCTTTTGTGGCAAATTAAACCACAATTTATTCATCAAAATTACAATTACAATGTAAATCATGTTGACATTCATAACAGTATTGATATAAAATAAAATTATGTTCTTCAGGGATTTTAATGACTCGGTGTTACTTCTGATTACTCTCCCTTTTTCGTGATTTTCATTTTTTTTATTTAACACTTCTCCTTTCTCTAAAACTATTTTTTTTTAGATGTGTATGTTTAAGAGAAAAGATAAATAAATAAATAAAGATGCATATCTACACGCATTAAATGTTCTATAAATCCAGAATACTGTTATAAAAATATGTTGTATCTTAGAGAAAACCACCAAAAATGGTGAAGTGATATTTTTGCAAAAGAATGAGTTACCTCAGTAAGCCTTCTGGTTCGAATTTAGCAGGCTTACTGAGGTTCTATAAAACAATCTGTCCAATATTGATTTGTAGACCAATCGGATAGAGACAGACGCGGATCCAAAAGGGGCCCAAACGGACCCGCCTCCCCGCCCCCAACTTTTGAAACAAAAAAATATATTTTTTTGCACAATTTTTGGCGCTAAAAGTGCACCAGAGAGCATCTGTAGAGAAACATTTTCACGCGTATTGTTATTATTTTCTGTTGAAACCTCATTCCTGGGCTTCTTCAACTTGGCATCGGACCCCCTCTTTCTAGCTCCACTGGATCTGCCCTGGGAGAGGCTAAACCGGAAGTCATAGCAATAAAAACATGGGTTCGAGGCTCGCTCGCGCCACGGTGCAGGTGGTGGAACAACATCTCTGTTAAGAAACAATATAGTCCCAGTTTACACATGACATGTCCACTATAAAGAACCCATAGTATATCTTTCGAGACGAGTAGGGGTTACCCCGATGATGTGGATAGATGAATCGCCTGTATCGGGTATGACAGGGGCGTAGAAAATCATATGAATGTGTAACATCTGGTCCACAGTCTATTGAAACTCTATCCAACTACATTATAGTAAGTTTAGCAGCTTTACAGTCAATTCGTCCAATATCTATTTGAGAATTATTCAAATCGGAAACAGGACATTCTATGTACCGTCCATCAAATGGACAGACAAAAAAAAAACAAAAAAGAGTCGACCGGGCAACTTCAATAGAAGAAAGTCTACCAAAATTGTTGTCTTCTTTGATCAAAATTGCTTAAAATGTTCTTTTGACGTTTTTACGCCGTCGTACTTACCAGTTTCTCCAGGTCACACTTCTTCATCAGATGCGTTTTCAACACCACTCGTCACTCGTCAGTGAATGACGGGTTGTCGTTAAGCGTCAGATTAAATAGCATAAGTTTGATGTCTTAATATTCTTTGATCGATATCGGCTTCAATCAAAGATTCTAGCTCATTGGTTTGGTCGATGTGTTTCGTAAATTGATATATAACGACTAAGTGCATTCATTGTTTGCGTTTTAAAATTAAAGTGGTAAAATATTTGACGGTCTCGTGACAGAAGTGATGCTTGAGTTCATACGCGGATATTGCAATGCTCTTTAGCTCCGACTAAGAGCTCTAGAAGTACCCGTCTGATTAAGAGTGAGGTTTTGCAAATTTACGAATCACGACAACAAAAACGGATACGTCACACTTACATTTTTGAAGGTTGCTAAATGTGTTTAAAATATATCAAATTTTCTACCTACTAACAGTTGATCGTCGTAAAATACTGATGACCAACTGTAACAGATAGGTCCGATATTTAAGATGTTCTCAAACGTTACAAGAACCTTATGACGTATCCGTTTTCGTTTTAGTATTTCGTAAAGTTGCGAAACATCCCTAATAGAACTTTTCACAATGGATCAAAACGATGTAAAAATTAGATCAAAGGTCAAAAGTGTAACTTTGCCCCATTGCAGTAGACCCTATATAATGAATATATGAATTTTCTGAACAATTTGACACCAAAATGAAATAGCTAGGATCAGTGGTTACAAAGATATAATGAATTTCACGCTAATTATATCCTATATAGTAATATTCATGTAAAAATTCAGTACCATTTTCTGTAATTTTATAGTAAAATGTTGCTTTAGATGGATGGACATTCTAAACATTTTGGTGTAAACATCAATTTTCTTGTTGCCAAGTTACTGTAACCATACTGTACACCTAATTTGCATATTAGACTTTAAAATATAAGCTAATTTGCATAAATGAGTAGTCTGAGCGGCAAGAATGTGTGAATTAGGATGCAAAAAATAATGTTATGCAGCATTAAACATAGAAACGGTTGTTGGTATTTTTTATAGATTACCACACGATGTATATAACTTTGCATATATAGAAATAAAAAAAAAACAAAAGGTCAAAAGTCTTACTTTCATTCGATTTACAATAAATGTTTAGTCTGAACAATTTGAAACGAAAATGGAGTAATTATGATCATTGGTTGCAAAGTTACAGTTGATTTATAGAAAGAACAGTGGCCATTTTGTGTTTTGGTGGTCATTTTGAAAAATAGAAACAATTCAGCAGTAGGCAAGTGAATTAAATTCCCTTATATTTAATTAGTTAAACTCACCTTTCAGAAGTTTGATAGGAACAAATGGATATTGGAACCAAATGATCAAAATTTGCCTATTTTTTGTTAATAAAATGACGCTGAATTAAACGTGGAAGAGCTATTAAAGAAGCGGAAGTTGACTTTAATTTTATTATAATTGAAATTTATATTGAAGGTCAAGTTACTTCTGTCGAACTATAGTTTCAAAGTTACTATTGGCCTCTTCAATGGAGGGTCGCAAACCTCGGAATCTCTACCGTAAAGCCTCTAGTCCATTACTCTATTAGCAAACCCTACTCTAGTAACCCTAAAAAAAGTTTATCTATAATAACAAACTAATAGTATTACATGGGGTTACTATTACAGGGGCGGATGCAGGCTTTTGGAAAAGGGGGAGGCGGAAGGGGGCGGTAAAGTGTTAATGTTTTAAGGAGGTCCGGGGAAGCTCTCCCGGCAAACTTTGGTCTTTAGATGTATGAAAATGGCCTCAGTGGCGTCTTAAGGGATCAATTCTTGCTGAATATTTTCGTTTTATAAACATTGTTAATAATCTTGATATATTTGAATTTCCGAAAGGAGGAGGGGGGCGGCCCGGCCCCCTTAAATCCGCCTCTGTATTAGAATCGAAAAAACTATAAGCAAAATGACAAACCAACATTTTCCCCACTTAACACGTTGTATTATTCCTTACGCTAGAAACTTACCCATGTGATTGCAGGGGTAATTATCAAGAAAAAGACGGTGGACGTTTTCTTTTAGCTTGTTAATAAAGGTAAATCAACAAAATGTGTTGTTTACTCTTGTTTACTTGAGATACAATTGTTGTTCTATGAATTAGTGAATTATATGGGTTTCTTTTATATTCTTATAGTAACCCCCTTGTAGTAACCACCCTAAAACACAATCAAAGGATATAATAACCCAGGGTTTTGTCAGCACTTATATTAATGATCGACTGCGGTCGAACATAAACAACAATCTGAACACCATCCGGTTTTTTTGGTGGAAAAAATCGCATATATTATGCCACTATACAGCACACCAATAACATATTTCTTATTATGTTATAATAAAGTAATGATAACATAAATGTCAAATTAAAAATGATCCACACAAAAATGCCATTAATTAGGCCTTCATTGCACTGTCTTAACCATGCAGTATATTGGATTTATTTCCATCATACAGTTAAACCCTAAGCGGACACCATCGGGTCTGGAAAAAGTGTCCACTACGGGAGGTGTCCGCTTACGAGAATTTTCGGACGAAGGACGGCCAAAGTTGTAAAATTACGTATACGTCCTTATGTCTCCAAACGGCCATTTCAACACAAATGGCCTCTCAAATCTTCAGAAACCGCATTCTATACCGGTAATTTTTAAAATTTGTTCAGTAAATACAGTATAGGGCCTAATTATCAGCCATTACAATATAAGGACGATTCTATGCAGAAATTTGTATTCGTTGCACAGAAAGATCTCTAACGGGACGTCCCCTTATGCGAGGTAAATTAACATTACAAAATCTAAATTTTAAGACAAAACTTGCCTCCGCTTAGGGGAGGTGTCCGCTTACGAGAGGTAGGCCTACAAATGCACTGATTAGATAGGAAACAAACATGTCTTTCACTTACTGTCCGTTATATGTGTCGGTTGTTTAAGAGATGTGTCCGATTCAACTGTATAATAATTCGTTCGTTTTGAGTTGATATTTCTACACTTATTATGTTATCATCAAAAAATTATAGCTATCATCAAGGTGGAATTAACAGACGTCAAATTGTTCAAGGTTCCCACAAAGATCGCGTGCATTTAATTTATTTACCTATTTATTGTGTTATCTTAGCCGTGTAGTAAATCCGAGTTACTATTTTTATTATAATAATAATTCGTCATAATTCCGATTAAACATAACACGCATGACCCGGCTATACCAATCATTATTGACAGTAAGTATTCCAAATTTGGTTAATGAGAAATTAATTAAATTGGGAAAGCAATCGATGCCGAAATTAATGTTGATTAAGAATTTCCGCTTTGGTGTGCCATGACTTTGCTGAATTTTAAAAGCTTTGAGTCTTCACCTAATAAAATGATCTTGTATTACTAGTAATTACAAATTGTAAGTGAATGCTGCGAAGCAAATCCTAGAATATTCCCCCGGACTTCCCTAAAAAATGCACCCTCTATCGTCCCCTTCCGCCCCCCCCCCCATCCTTTCCAAAAGTCTGTATCCTCCCCTGCTTCCCTGGGTTACAATTATCAGATTATCGGATCCATTAACCATTAATATTTAGAAATAAACATGGTCAATTACTATTAGCGTAATCTAAG
>JAOTQE010100009.1:0-12500 GCA_025631205.1 Nesometra sesokonis
AATGTCCGACCTACCCGGGCACAATTAGGTAATCCCAGTACATGCCCGGCCCACTCGGGCATTTTTATTGTGAATACTGCAATATTAACTTGTATTGACGCACCAGCTGAATCACAATAAGAGTGAGAGTTGTGATATATTCATACTGAGGACCAGGGTGTTTCTACGGTTCAGCGCACAGTGACTACCACTTGTTTAGCTGACTGACCTAATTGCTGCCCTCACTGTACAAGGTCATGCTGTACTGTGTAGCCTAAAAGTTTAGCACAATCTTTATATTTGGTAATTTTGTAATTTAGTCTTTCAAAATTCTATACAATTTTTTTTTTTTTATTCAATTTTCAAAAGTTGGGACGACTTCGGAAAACCGATTAAAAAATTATTATTTATAGATCCTAATCAACCCTGTCTGTGATTTCTAGTACTGTATGTTAACATTTAATGACAAGAAACTTTCCCATAAATCCCTGTAGAAGTGTGCACCCTTGAAAGCAGCTTTATCAAATAGCAAGGAGTATTCTTCCCCCTATTATGCACTCTAGACAAATAAATGGGGCATATCATCTTCACAGTAAAATGCATAAATAGTCGGTGAAAGATTTCACAGGCACTATGGTACCATTGGCCACACCAAAGAAAAATGCATAGCCAGTTGGGTACCATTGCATGCAATCTGCTTGTCTTTACCTTTAATTGCTTGACATACTTTTTAGATTGATTGCCAGTACAGGTGTATATAGCTGCCATCTTGACTACATATAATAAATTTCATAATGGTCAATACAAAACAAAAAATAGACATCACAATATCACCATTTAAGTTACATAATCAACAATAAAATGCATGAAATATAGGGATCAAAACTAGAAGTAAAATAAAAAAAACCACAACATTTTGACAACAAGCTGACCATTGAATCTAGCTATTAAATATCACTTTTGCTGTGAAATGAAACAGAATTACCAATGTCACATGATAGAAAATCAACCAATCAAAGAGCAATGATATACTTGGGTGTTATGATATATGTATATATGAATAAATCTCTTTAACATATTTAAAAATTAGTTGCCGAATCTTCAAATTTGAAAGACTGGTATTTATTGTTCTATTTCATATTTTTTTACCATAAATGTCATATTTGTCAATAATTTTCTAGGCAGTTGAGTTGAATAATGGAGCTATATGTCTCAACAGCCGTACAATAGATGCTGATCACACAAGATCGCAATCCTATAGTTTTGATGGTGGAGTCACTATCACCAAACCTTTCTTGACTTCAGTCTTTGAGCCTGGCTATAAAAAGAGGAAAAATAAATGGCGAAGGGCATCAGCAGGTGGATGTGCAGTAAGTATTTTTTTGTCTGCTGCCCTCTATATGAATGTAAACATTGTATTCTGTTTATCTAGATGCTCCTGCAGGCACCATATTTTTTCCTGATGTTATAGGATATTAAAATTTTAAATCTGAACATTATAGGTCCAGGAATATAATATCAAAAACAGTTTAGGAATAAAGATATTTTTGTTTATTGCCTTGCTTTACCTTGATCTTGAGAGTATAGCATTTATTTGCCCCTCAATTATTTGTCGCATACATATGGCTGAAACCTCTGTGATGATTTTTCAATGTTCCCTGAGATTAGATTTATTCTGATTAACAGTCTTGAGACATTACAACAATACTTGGAAAATTATTCCAATCATTAATTACACCTTGTTTTGACAGCTGGCTTTATTAGTTTAGGTCTGACCCCTATATAAAAGAAACTAACAACTTACAAAATGTATCAAAATTCAACTTATCAAATCCTTTCTACATTTTAAAGTCTTGACAAATGCTCTTTTTCTTCTATAAATCAATTTAGGAAGGTCTGTTTTTCTTAACTTTTGTTCATAAATTCAAACCCTTAAGTAGTGGAACAAAATGGACAGCCTGCTGTTGTAATCTGCATCCAGTCTAGAAATCTAGGAACCCAAGCATTATTTCAATATTCCAAAGTTAGAAGTATTAAGGACTTAAGTTTTATCATTATTGATCTTTTAAAATAAAATTAAAATAAACAATCTTTTGTATATAAAAATATTCAATTTCACTGCCTCGGAAATGTTCATATTTTTGCTTGAATTGCATTACCTGGCACTGTGTACATTACAGTTGAACTGAGAACACTTGTATGGTAATATGAACAATATGAGAGTTACTGTACTTCTTGCCTCACAACGATAGGTGGTGCTGTTTGTTGTCAATATTACAGCCATTTTATATCTGAATGATTTTGTAATCATGCTTTAAATTTAGCATTTTGCATTAGGAAATTTTAAAATTTAATTGCCGTCAGAATTTACTAATAACTGGAAAGCTCACTCTATGTATTAGTTACCAGATTTATATTTTAACTACCATGTAACTTAATAATAGTAAATCTAAAATATAGAAATACACTCTAAGCTTAAAGATAACAATCAGTAATGCTTCTTTGTATAGGCTAGTGATGACTACATTTTGCATTACTGCTAGCAACAAGTAGTTCTACCTATTGTTGTGGTACAGTTCAGTACTCTATAACAACTTTTTCTTGTTTTTGGCAATTTTGTTACTTATAATAATAATTTTAATTATAATTGTTTTATGGCTCTTCTTAAATGTTGCATTAGGTTCAGTCAATATTTTTTTAATTAATTTGGTCTTTGTTTGATTTATTGTTAACCCATGAAAGTCCAAAGTGAACTTGTTTTCTGTGGGACACTTCTGGTTGGTATTGGGCAATGCACCTGGAGACAGTCACCTACTCTATGTAATGTTTTATACTTTATACCTTTCATGGTCTTCATTGGTCATGATTAGGCCATTTGTTGTGCAAGTATCCTTGGATTTGCTCAATAGTAAGGAGGTGTTAATAGTTCTAAGTATCGCTTGGTGAGTTATTCTAATGTAACAGTAATGTGGACTGGCTCGACTAATGATTATTTTTCTTCTAGGCTGGTCTTATCCGATTTCCTGCCCCAAACTCAAATCAATTTAACACTAACTACTGGATGATTCTATCAAATCCGGCTGACAAAAAGACCAGAAGGTATCTATCAGTGCGCCTTAGTAAGGATGACTGCTCCACATGGTCAGACCCCTGGATCTTCCATGACGAACTTGCTGGATACTCGGACATCACCACATTTGAGGAAACTATTAATAATAGGAAGTATACGTTTTTTGCTGTAGTGTTTGAAGCCGGTACAGTAAATTATCAAGATCATATTTTATTTAAAATGTTTAATTTGGAAGCAGTTGTTAAAGGTATACATACGAATAGTACATTGAGTTGAGAGCTATGCAACTTAATTATGCAAGAAGTGTTCATTTAAACCCTTTCATTGAACTTTTGTTCTCACAAATGTGAGTGTGAAACTCATCTCTCGAACACAAGTGCTTAAAATGAAACTATGTTGTGTCTGACAGAAGCTAGCAACTGCTGTTACCAGGGTTAGATTTAGAGGGGCCGCATCCACCGCACGCCCCTCTAATATCGTCAAAAGTACATGTGAGCCCCCTCTTATATTAGGTGCACTGTCTCTAAAATATTCCTTCAAGAATAGAATACATACCAACTGCATACAACTACAGCTTAAGGTAGTTGAAATACATGCAAGAAACGGAGTATTTTTCTTGTTAAATTTGAAAACTGCTGGACACGCCCAACCGTGAACCCACTCTTTCACCTTTCACACGATCCTGGATCCACTCCTGGTTAGACGCATCAAGAAAATGGGTTTCTTTTAAAGAAAAATATATATATAAGCAATAATGATTGTGTGAACCATTGATGGAGCAATTGTGGCTCTTTATACTCCCAATCATGACGTCAAGAGTTCAAATCTTACACTGATCAACTTCTTGTTTTCTTTGTTTCCGAAATAATTTTACATTATCTGATAAAATATCATCCAATCAAATCAATTTTACAAGAAGAAGCACTGCACAAACTCAATGCAAACCATAATGTATTGTGAGTCCGCATTGCGAGTCCATTTTTTGGTAATTTCCCTTTTCATCATATGGCACCCTGGTGGCACCGTGGTGAAATCCTCACAAAAGCAAGATCAATGTTGACCCCATGTCAAAGGTAAATCATTATTGCATTTAGGTCAATTATCGGATAATAATTGGATTAGAATCAGATAATTATCGGATAATTTTATTACTGTCAGAATAGGTTAAAACGCCCGTTGCTGCAGCACTTTTATTGGATAATTTTTATCGCAATAATTTATCGGATAATTTTTCCCTGCAGAAACACGATCTATGTTGTCCCTCTCCATCCGGTATAAGTGTGTACCCGGGCACTAAAACATCAAAGGTGTTCCAATGACTGTGGTAATAACATAGAGCATTAAGAAACCTTGGCAAACATGCTATATGAATACTGTACTTGATTGATTTTTCAGTTATTTACAATTTTTATGACGGTGTGTACCACAACTCTCGGTTCAGTTTATATAGGCCATGGTTTATGTCAGTTTTGTTCAGTGAACTTAAAGTACAGGGCACCATTTGGGACATTCTCTATTGTGTCAAAAAAAGTAATTTTGTTTCGACAAATTGCCATTTTGTCTCAACAAAATGATACTTGAAGAAAAAAATTACTTTTATCACAACAAAGCTATTCTGTTAACAAAGAGATTTTTTTGTAAAGAACAAATTTAATTTTTACAACCACAGAATGCTATTCTGTAGACAAAAGAAGTTTGTGGAAGACATAATTTATTTTGTCATCACCACAAAACAAATGTCCCAAACGGGGCACTTACGTTGGTAAGTTTAGTTCCTTTTGCCATGGAGTTAAACTCCCTGTTTCTGTTTGCGTTTACCAAGGTGTTATCAGGACCGTAACCAGTACGTGCCTGCCTTTTCTGAAATCCACAGCCTTCTTCATGTAAGTTCTCGTAAGCTTTTAAATCCGATAAGGAGCAAATTTGAAAGTTAATACACAATAGAAGGTATTGTTCATAAAAAAAGATATTCAACTTAATTGATTAATCAGATAAGTATATCTAGAGCTCCTCATCAGAGCTAAGTCATGATTTTGTAAACACTGCACGTTGTATCTGTGAAGTAATAAATACATAGGCCCGCATTCTAAAAACTGTAGTCATAGTTTGAACCAAAACTTCAAAATTACGTCATTTCATATTCATGAAACAAACTAATACTAGATCATATGAACCTGAAATATTTATCGTGACTCTGGAAGACCGACTAAACCACTGGTTTAATAAATTTTAAACATATAAATGAATAATGTAGGTATTAGTATTGGTGGCAGAATGTACCTTATATCTATTTTATGGTTTACTCAAAATCAATTGCAATAGTTAATTTTGATAAGGTGCAAATCATGTTAGTTTACAAGGCTACAAAATATTACCATTATGTATTTTAATCATTAAATCCAACTTGTTTAAGTCGAGCTACAAATTGCAACTAGATGTTTATGAATAGAAATTGTAAATTAAAGTTGCAACTACCACTATTTTAAACCTAGTTCAAACTAGGATTATTGGCTTAAAAATATGGGCCTTAGCTTTTTTCTTTGTGTAAAGGCACACACATGAGTATGTCAAAAGTTTAAATGCAACTGAACCAAATTATTTTATTGTATATTTTGAAAGAACTGTAACACTACATTAAATATGTGGGAGCAGTTGGCGCAGTGGTTGCTGTTCAGAATCCCAATTGAGAGGTTGGTTCGAAACTAACTCACGCCTGTTGCTTGTGGACCTGAGCAATGCACTTTACTCACATTGCTTCAGTCTACCCAGCTGTACGATGTGTACCGGCAAATTGCTGGGAAGTAGCCTGCGATGGACTAGCGACCCATCTAGCGGGAGTATCATACTCTCATCTGCTTAACGCTACTGAAACTGGGAATAAGCTCCAGCCCTATGAGCCTTCAGGCTTAGAAAAGAATAAAGGATTTACTTTTACTTGTTTACTTACATTAAATGTAATGTAGATTGGTTTGTATAGCACTTTCTACAGAAGAGTCTTAAGGCGCTCTTGATTAGATGTTACACATTTACATTCATTAATGTTTTTTTATATATCTTTATGCAATTATTAATATTTATTGCAATATTTATTAAAAGAATCAATTGAAATATATTTTTTTAAATATGTTTAATTACAAAGAATCACATCCAGTTTTAAATTTTATAGTTAAGTAAAGTGCTTATACGCAGCAATATTTTTTTCATGTTGGGGAAAAATGTTTATGTGTAATTGGTTTTTAAAGGTCCTGTTACCACCCTTCAAACGATTATCCAGGGACCTAATTGTTTCATGTAGTATACTTGTAAACACCCATAGCGAAATGTATTAGTAAACAAGACTATACTTTATTTTTGAAGGTATCAATGGATAGAGTGCTCTTGGTAGATTTAGCTAATTTGCCTTTTAACTGAATAATAATTATAATTTTTTGTAGATTTACTGTAGTTTTTTAAATAGGTAATAGCATAGTTTTCAGTGATCTAGCATTGAAGATGTATTGTTGCTTGAGAATGACAAAATATTTGTTTTGAAATAAAATGCTTACTTTTAAGAAATGTATTAAAACTTTATCATAATTTTGCAACAAAAATGGCAAATAACACCAAATTGCTGGTAGCCTTTGAAATTTGATAATTTGTCAGTGTAAAACTTAAAATTTTTAAATACGCTAACTTCTTTTCAAAATTAAAGTTGCTGTTTTTTGGTCATTTACAAGGGACAATACATCTTAAACTATTATTTTATAGGTAAACATGGGACCTCCCGACTTGCCCCCCTCCCCTGTCGGGGACCATGCCCCCCCCCCCTTCGGGCAAATCCTGGTGCTTCCACTGTTGGATATATAGATCAAATAGATCATCAAAACTGACCCAAATATTCTTCCATCACGTCACCAATCTTCTATTATTTTTAGAAATTATTGTCACCTCAACTTTCTAAATCTTCCTTTTAAAACTGATCGTCTTTCTAAATCTTTGAATCTTTCCTTCCATATTTCTAAGTCGTCTTTCATCTCTTAATCATCACCCAGATAATTGAAACATTAGTTCAATTCGAAATGCCCTGTCTGTGATTTATAAGCATTATTTTGTATGTTCTTTCAATATGTATATATTTGTATATTCTATGTAGTTTAAGTGGATAATAGTGCTTGATAGATTGTGAAGCAATAATCTTAATTGAATTGAAAACAAAATTTCTCAAAAATGTGACTTCATGCATATATTTTTTGGTGATTATCTCAATTTGTTCTTGCCTACGATGCAACTTATTTTGTGTGAGACCTCACTTTTACCATAAAGATATCATTCATGTAGCAATGCATTTATTAAACAAGATTGAGAGTTTTTCTTTGGGTAGGTAACATTGCATGTAGATTCTTATTAGAGAATTTGAAAATTTCTTCGATAATTTAGGGTAATTTTAAAAGAACCACCTCACTTTTAGCACATTAAATGCTTATAAAGGATAAGGATACACATAAACGTAAAACGTTTGTGGTACACCAGGTATATAGTTATAAGCTACTAAACGTTTCGATCGATGTGCTTCGATCGTCTTCAGGAGTGAGTTTTGAGTTTTTTTCTCACTCATGAGGATGATCGAAGTACATCAATCTAAACGTTGAGTAGCTTATAACTACATATGTGGTGTACCGCAAACGTTATGTTTATTGATATCTCACCATGCAAACCTTCAAACAATGATAAGAATACACTGTGTACTGTGTGTTCAGTTGGAAACTAATTAGGTTATCCATTGGGATAAGACTTGTGAAAACTTTTTAATGGGGATCAACATCTAATGAGATTTAAATTTATAAAATTAAGTTAAAATAAATAAAAATACACAATTAGGTATAACTATTGTTAAAATTTTATTTTACATTTGCTCAAATCTAATTAAGACAATTAAAATATAATAGACATTACCTAATGTTTAGGCCTAAAAAAGTACTTAAAACACACCTGCTTTATTTTATCCCAACTATTAATTCAGAAAATAAAGGGGTGGATCCATGGAAGCTAGAAAGAGGGGGCATGACGCCAAGTTGGGCAAGCACAGGTATGAGACTTTAACAGCCAACTGATTCCCGGGTCTGCTAAGGGGCCGGGAACATTTTGTTATAAACAGGTGTTGTCTGGTGCACTCTTAGAGGGCCAAAGTGTGCAAAAATATTTTGGGGAGAGGTGGGTACAAATCAAAGGGGGAGGGGCTGATGGGACTTCCACTGGGATCCGTATCTGAAATAACCATATTTTTTTATGGGTTGGTTCCCACCGCACAAAACAATCATGGAAAAGTTGAGTACAGAATGTCAGTACAAAGCACCTCAAATTTTGGTTATATAAAAAAAATCCACGCTTCTTTAATATAAAACTTCAAACAAGGCAGGGTAAAGTAATTTATTTACCCCGTGATTAAAGTTAAATCTTGCAATCGTTTTAATTGGAGAAGTGTGTTTTATTTATTTTAACATAATTATTAAGTAATATATGAAAATGCACATGACAGGTATAAATATTTTTGTAAAATATAAAATTTTCTTAAAATAATGGATAACAAACATTTGTAAGCGTTTTCTTATCATTAGGCTTACTTAAGTTATGGAGTTATGGATGTTACTGGAGTAAGTAATAATAAAATTAATGTAATATTGTACTTGTTAATTAATAGGATTAGATCCATAAACTTAGGAAATAGGCCTATGTCGAATTACTTACAAATTCTACAAAAATATGAAATCTAATTAAAATTTGATTACATGTCGCCAATTTACAAATTAAGTCTACACAGAAATAGAGGTATGCAAGGTAAGTGTATGCACATTGGCTAACCCTTGCATTTGCTAATTTAAAAGTTGTTTAACGGTCTGGAGCATTAGTAGGCCTATACCAAGCAAGGCTATACTGCCCTCCAAATTGATTACAATTTTAATTCATGTGCTTCAATCGGCCTCCAAATTGTCGATGACTAATTTTGAATTTAGATAATTATTTGTAGTGACTTTTCAAATAAATTATAATTATATATAAATGAATTTAAATATGTATTTTATAAATTATTGTATTGTTTCTTATGCTCATTAAAATAATGTACACAAGTAATAATTGTCTGTAACTGTTATACCAAGTTGTTTTTATTTTCTCTTGGTTTTGAGTTTAGAAAGAAAAAAATTGTATATATTGAAATGAAATATTTTGAAATTTAAATAACAAACCAGAACACAAGGCGTAAATTATTCATGTAAATGACGTTATGGTCCATCGTTTCAATGTACAATTAGGGGCGTAAACTGTCGTTTTTTCGACGGAGTCCTTAAAGCAAGGACTATAAAACCTCCTTGCTTAAAGTAACATACTTGTCTCAACGTGTTGAAACTAACAGGCACACCTGTCTGTATTGCGCAAACTATCAAACGCACTTATCTGAACCAGAGCCGTAAATACTGTATGGCTCTGGTGTGGAACGGTGTGAACGTGTACAAACAATTTTCTGAACGCGCGCAATTGCCTGGTAAATAGACACACTTGTCTGAACGTTGGGCATCTAACAGACTAATCTGAACGCTTGATTAATATACACATTTGTCTAAACGCGCGCTTTTTTTAACACGAGTTTCTAAAATCCATAAGTCCTCTGCTTTCTGTATAAAGTTAACCACATTTGTCTAAACGCGCGCTTTTTTTTAACACGGGTTTCTAAAATCCAGAAGTCCTCTGCTTTCTGTATAACGTTAAACAATAGACTGATAAAATTTCGCTGCCGCAATGGATTCGGTTTTTGCCGTCTATCCATCGTACTGTGATGGTATAGCAGTTAGCATTATCTACTGGAGAGCTTCAATAGTAAAAGCATCTCGGGGCCAATTGTAAAATGTATACAGCTATTGGTAGCAATCGGTACCTTAGATAAACCAATCATTGAACCTTTGCCAATTACAAAGCACTGCCACTTTCCGCCGTATTTTCTACGAAAAACGTCTGCAATATTTTTGGCAATGTCGGAGCGATTTGTATACCGAGATATTGCCTGCCTCGAAAATTTTAGAACGTCTCGCTTCATTGTATCAATCATGTCCGTTTCGACTATAATCACCTTTCGATCTAACGTTTGCTTAGAAACCTTTGCAGAGCCAGAGCAGAAGACGACCATCTGTTTATTCCCTGCAACAATTACTGCGTAATCCAAATTTAATGGTGTTATGTCAAAACTAAAGGTTCCAGCAACAACATGCCAGGATGCCCCGAACTTCAATTCTAAAACCTTTTTGACTGATGATATTACGTCATCAGGACATCCATCATGCTCGCCAGTCAATCTGGTTACAACATCAATGACAAATTGCCGAATTACATCACACATATTGTCCTCAATGATGGTGACACCTTCAATTCTGTGGGCTTTCTCTACAGGAGGATAAAAATGGTTTATTGTAAGCTTTTGTTAACTTCTTTTACCGTTAATCAAAATTTGTTCGGTTTTACCAAGGAGGTTCACTATAAAACCTTCTTGGTTTTACATAGATCATGGCTGTTGTGTTAACGTATTTGAGGTATGTTCACTTGGAACAAGATTGTGAAAATACTTTTGGAAAGATAAGTGTGGGAACAATGAAACTTTAGCAGGAAATGAAGCTAGATGACTGGCTAGTAAAACGTATACATTGTACATCATTTGTTTGTAAAAGCTTAATTGAAAATTTGTTTCGTTCTTTTTCCTACTTGCTCATTTGTGTGTATGTATATCTTATGACGATATTTGGCAAAGTCAATAGATACATAAATGAATGTTGGCGTAGTAACCGGTAACATTTAATCAAGTGAAGTCAGTTAACTTCAACATAATAAGTGCACATTATGCACCATACACATTAGCATAACCAGGGAACAGTTAAATTACAATTTCACTGTTCCCTGGCATTATGGTAAAACTCTACAAACTGCCTTGGATTTTACTAGCGAAATCAGCTACTTCCATATCCTGGTACAGTTCTTGATTGAGATAGATATTGCGGCCGTTAAGTGGATGGTGGCATGGAGATTCGTGGATCGTCAGGGGTTGACACCGAAGATTAGATCAAAATATCCACTACTGTAAAATACAGTAGGCCTACTCTTAAGAAATTATTTTGTTGTGATTCAATACTATTTCCTGATACAACTCACTGGCGTCAAATTACTCTAATTATGCAATGATTTTCTAGACGCGCCAAGCATCCTTATACTTCATTCGGTCGGTCGGTTGGTTGGTCGATCAGTCATTTATCACTATCAATTTCTGTCGATCCATTTTGAGTTCGGTTTCCATACGTTTTCTTTACGTTCTAACAGTCCACTTTGTTTGGAATTTAGTAAATAGTTTATAAATAATGTTTGATGATCATCTTATTTTTTTAGTTGTTTGGTCTGACGGTCGGTCGCTGTTGGAGAGGGCGCATCTTACTTGATGGTCCGTCTTATTTATTTCTAGACAAGAAGACCTACATTTACTTATGCACAGTGCCAGACGCTTAGCGTAGATATAAGAATATCGCATAAAGTAATACTAACATGTTCTTACCCGCAGCCTCTTCTCTTTCAATACTCTGTTCTTTATTGGTTTCTTCCAAATCATCGGTAGACGTTCCAATAGATTGGACTGATGGTTTCACTGCTGCAACAGATTCTTCTTGTGCTATTTGAGTGGCTTTGTCTACTTTCTTAACGGATTCGTGGTTATCAGTAATTGGAAACGCCATGTTATTCAGATGGCTAGGGATATTCGGCACTCTTATTGATGCAGCTAATTCATTGGCACGTGTGATTACTTGACTCTTAAGAGCGAGAATATCTCCAGTCTGCCCTAGTTCAATCAAGTTCCCTGAGAACAACGTTAAGTCTGTGACATTTCTTACACCATTGTCTATTTGTACAAGTACATTAGAAAGGTCTTTCACGTGCTCGTTCTTTTTCAATCTGATAAATTTCAACCGTCGCTCCCTCTCTTCTTCAATGGCTCTGATGCGTTGTACTGCATTTAAATTTACTCGACTTTCTTCTTCAGAGACCACTCTTTCGATTTCATCCAGTAAACTTTCCACGGCATCGGAAGCCGTCACAAGTTCCTTCTTCTTCTGACGAACATCTTCCAGAGCTTTTTCTAGTTCCTCTTTACATGAACTCATTATATCTCCCACGTAAATGCATTCATGATCTCCTTTTAGATGATTGTCACACAATAAACAGTCACGACATATAAGGTAACCACATGTTTTACAAAAGAACCGAATCGCCTCACCATCGTGTTTTGTGCATTCTTCGGAAACCATTCTAGTGACATGTCCTATGTCACACTGACCGTTTCTGATGTCACTTATACTGAGTATCAAATGATTCCGTGTCACCCGAAGCCTAGAATGGGCATCTTTGCATTCACTACAAAGGAGATCACGACAATCTCTGCAACAGA